>JASIRB010003458.1:0-11943 GCA_030323885.1 Branchipolynoe longqiensis | reverse complement strand
CATGCCTCCTCTCTCTCTCTCTTTATTATTCTTTTATTTATTTTCTTTTTGACAAAACGATGTGGACGTTTTGGCGTATGTGCGTACGCCTAGCTACGCCCCTGATAAGTGTGTCAATACTTGTTTTCACCGCTGGGCAGCACTAGTCCAATTTAATTCAAATGTTTTGAATTTAGTTTGAGTACTAATTTTGGTTTTCTTGCTTGTTGTTTATGGCTTGTAACTGTTTGTATTTTGCAAATATATATATATATATATATATATATATATATATATATATACTTGGCATTTATTTTACTAGCTTTACATGTTTTTTCAACAGTTTGGGAACACAATATGTAATTATGTCACATTCCTATGATGTTTGAGTATTATTAAACACAAACAACTATTGAAATATATATATGGGCCATAGTCCACAATTCACTTGAAAATCATTAGTCTTTCCCATTTTCAAATGTTGGCAGCGAGTCAATTGTTGCCATGGAAACACAGAGCACTCACGAATGTTATCCCTATATTTCCTCCTCATAAATAGATCAATGATCAACTCGCCATGCATGAATCCTTTAGGGTATATCTTCCAGTCGTTGAACTCTTAGTGTTGGCTCCGGAATTTGCTAGAAATGTCGGCAAGAATGGCTTTGAGTATCCAGACATGTTGAAACTGCAGCGTGAGACAAAATTTGGCTCCCGTTCTGCTTCTCTGTCTCTCTCTCTACTTGAGTATCTATAGCCGTGTTTACATGGGCGAGTTAAGTCGCTTCATATAAATCGCCTTGCCTAGTTCGGCTCACATTCGCCGTGTAAACGCAACTCTGAGGCAGATTAGGGCTGATTCGCTTCATATGATTCACTTTATGTAAACCACCTTGCGAGGTGCTTTATATGAAGCGATTCAGCTGGTTCCCGGGCGGTGATAGTGTAAAATAGCGGTGCTCGCCAGCTACAAGCTCAGCTGTAACTATCGCTGGTGCCCGGCAGTGTTAGCGACTGATTAGGCCGAAATCTATTGAATGCGATCATAGTTAACAGAATTACATACTCAATAATGAAATTTAATTAAATTAACCTTAAATTCCAAGCGATATTAACGTAGCAGCTACATCGGTGTCGAATCGATGAGTGTAAACTAAACCAATAGCAGTGCTCGCCGGCTACAGGCGCACCACCAAGGCTGCTGGTTCCCGGTCGCCGACACACTTTCAAACTCGCTTGTGTAAACGCGGCACTACTTCGCTTCATATAAATCGCTTTGCCTAATTTGCTTCACAATTCCCCGTGTAAACACGGCTTTGGGTTCCTACCGCATTGCATAAAAATGCCCAATCCTGTTTATCTGTGTTTTTACGTGGGCATGTTGAACTCAAACTGTGTTGTGCTATGATTGACCCCCCTTCCCCACCCCCTTTCTCTCTCTCTTTATCTCTTCCAGTCTTTCTCTTCCTCTTTCTCTCTTCTCTTCCCTTCTCTCTCTTCCTCTCTATCGTTCTTTCCTCTCTCTCTTCTCTTTCTTCTTTTCTATCCCCCTATTCCTATCTTTTCCCCTCTCTTCCTCTCTGTCGCTTTCTTCTGCTCTCTCTTTTCCTCACTTCCTCTCTATCGCTGCCTTCCTCTCTGTCTCTTCAGCTTCCTTCCCCTCTCTTCCACTGGCTCTATCTTGCTCTATCTTCCTCTCTCTGTCTTCCTCTCTCTGTCCCTCTCTTCCTCTATCTGGTTCTTTCTTCCTCTCTCATTCCCTCCCTTCCTCTCTATCGCTGTCTTCCTCCCCGTCTCTTCCTCTTCCTTCCTCTATCTTCCTCTCTCTGTCTCTTCCTCTTCCTTCCCCTCTCTTCCTCTCTGTCTCTTCCTTCCCCTATCTTCCTCTGTCTGTCTCTTCCTCTTTCTTCCCCTCTCTTCCTCTTCCTTCCTCTCTCTGGCTCTCTCTTCCTCTCTCATTCCCTCCCTTCCTCTCTATTACTGTCTTCCTCTCTCTGTCTCTTCCTCTTCATTCCCCTCTCTTCCTCTCTCTTCCTCTCTCAGTCCCGCCTTTCCTCTATATCACCTTCCAGATAATAGAAAAAAACATTCTAAATAACAACAGAATCCATGCTCATATGAAGGTTTACATGTGCTTAGTTCAGAGTTGCAAAAAAAACATTTGTCTTTTAGATTTTGATCTCATGCAAATTGAGCAACACGTTAATATCACTTGTGTAATACCCCTGTCACACTACGACGTAACGAGCCAACGTGAGCCTAACGTGACGATGTTTCGTCATTACGTTGCCGTACGTTGGGTTACGTTATGATGACGTCACAATGACGTTAGAGTGACGTCGAGCTACGTCATGTTACGTCGTGTTACGTCGGCGCGCGTCGAGGTTTTGAACCTGTTCAAAACTTTCGACGTATCTCGACGTGAAGCCGTTACGTCGGGATGACGTGACAATGATGTTAGGTAACGTTCCGCGATCGTTATAGCAGCGTAAATGACGTTAGAGTCACGTTATGTCACGTCAGACCCGCGGCCCGGGTGAGCAACATGTGGGCAGCGTTTTGCACGTTACGGTCACGTTACGGTCACGTTATGGTCACGTTACGGTCACGGTTACGGTCACGTTACGGTCACGTTACGGTCACGTTACGGTCACGTTACGGTCACGTTACGGTGGCGTTACGGTCACGTTACGTCCACGTCGCACCCGTTACGGCGACGTTACGCTCACGTTACACTAACGCCCGGTCATGTCGCCAATTACCCCTCCCCCCTGTAATGTATGTGTCTTCCAGTTGTGTTGTTATCCGAACACCCCCAGTGTGGCACAGAGTGAGGTCACTACAGAACGTTCTAAATAAAGTTAGTTACAGTACAGAACTCATTGTGTTCAGACGTCCTTTACATTACATGGTGTCAGATGTGGAGGCAATGGTGCTTTCAGGCCCATTGCTTCCGGTGGATACCGGGCCACGACACCCCGGGCACCAACCAACATATAATACAAGTTCATTTTACCAGGATCGACACCCTGGTCATAGAGAAGGTACCACTTGTTTGAACTTCATGTTGAAGTAGCTGCAGCGCTCCGGGCAGCCACTCCCCGGGCGCCAACAAAACCTGCACAGACTTTATTGTGACGGGTGACAATACGATGCACAGATGCCTGAGAAGATGGCACACAGATGCACGGATGCCTAGAGGCACAGACACGACTGCACAGATGCCAAGAAGCATGGATGTACAGATCGTCGGCGGAAACGAATGGCTGTAATGAAAACGGCCGTAACAAAGACAAACAGGACGTCAAGCCAGCTAAGCTACAGCAGTACACGGAGCGCTGGTAAGCAAGCACCAGACGCCACGCCACTTGAGGCACGTGAAAGGCATGAAATATGATACGAGATGCAGTGTCAAACAGACATTGATATATTCCATCCTAATATTGCTATGGACTAGTTATTAGCGATGGTAATTGTTTTGCCAGTGGAAAGACAATACAACTGATTATGTATTATATGACATGTACCATATATACGTTTACAAACATCTGATTGTCAAAGTAATATCCGAACACCCCCAAGGCAGCAAGAGGCCACATCACGTCACGAAAGAATGTAGTTCAAATCAGTGACAGTGACAAAGTAGCAGTACAATGATGACGTCACGCAGTTACTGTGAAGCAAAGAATTTCCACAACAAATGCTCATATTAAGAAACGACATTAACAAGCTAGCTGAGTCTAGCGAAAACCATGCTTGCAGCACATGTACATTAAATCATCGACAGAGATGAACGAAAACGGCCGTATAAAGGACGCACAGGACGTCAGGCCAGCTAGCAACCGGCGAGGCAGTGAGCAGTGAAAACGGAGCGCTGAGAAGCAAGCACCAGATGCCAGGCCACAGATGTTGATAGATAATTCCATCATAATATTGCTATGGACTAGTTATTGATGATGAACATTTTAAAACTGCAACTAAAAATGTAGTATATGAAGCATATTCAGATACATAAAATGCACAGGTGCAAGTCATACAAACACCCCTAGTCACGTCATGAATCTAGAACATAAACCAGGTCAGTGAATGAAACAAAGTAGCAGTTAGTAGTATGCTTTGTTAAAGCTGCATACTCAGGTGTAGACCTTATTTGTAACACACTATACGATATGATGTACTGCTAGAGTATCTATATCAATATAAATTATTTCATGCAGGCTGTAATAATTTGAGTATGTCACCATAATATTGATATATTGTTCCATCATAAGATTGCTATGGTATGGGCTTGTTGTTAATGATGGAAATATAAAACTAAAATGTTGTATCGTATGAAACGTAGTACCTACATGCATATATGTGTTATATGTGTCGTATGCAGGTGGAATTCCTATTGGTGCACACCATTCCCATGGTGAACGAATAGCAATATATATATTAACCAACTAAATATATATTTAAAAATGTTAAAGTGGATATCATGACCACTATATTGTCGGATGCCAGAATTGAATGAAGTGTGTCACAACAATTTCACAATGACAAGGCCTGTGGATGACGAAATAATTGTGTAAAATATACATTTGTGTAAAACTAAAATATTGGTTATATAGAAACCAGTGTAAGCCGAATATGCAGAATCTACCGGATATACTGATATTTGTAACGTTACATTTATTGTCATATGCATTAAAATAAAATAATTTATATAAATATATTTAATAAATATATCTATATGCTATAGAAATATATATATGTGGAAAAGGTCAAAGAATGCAAACAAAGACATAGTATGTCGATTGTGACGTTTTGAATTAGGAATGGTTTGGTTAGACTGTGCAACTTTAAATTGTTACTGTATGTTACCATGACAATACATGAAGAACATCACACATTGAGGTCAAACAAAGACTTTACAGAACACATTCACACATAGGAAATGGCACATGAAGGTAACTGAGTATGCTTTTTGGTGATGTTTTGTAAATGCTGTAAGTTGTCGTACTTGTCATAGATCCTGTCAAATAGCTGTTGACTCAGTACTGTTATTGTAGGTAATGTTCACCGATGCAATTGTAATAATTAAGCAAGTGACATGCTAGAAAAGCAGTACAATAATTAATAACGACACATAGTTCAGGTCAAACAAAGAATGGACACAACTCATGCAAACCTAAGAAACGACACATGAAGTCAACTGAGTATGCATTTTGTATGTTTTTATAAATGCTATGTTTAGTTGCTCTTCATGTCATGGATGTTCTTGACTATATATGTTGACTTAATGCTTATTAAGCAAACATAAAAGAATGTTCACGGTTGAAATTGTTATAGTTAAATAAGTAACATGCTGGAAAAGCTGTACAATAAGTGGTGACGTCACATACTTAAGTTCGAACAATGAATGGACACAACGCATGATAACATAAGAAACGACACATGCAGCCAGCTGTGTATGCATTTTGTATGTTTATACATGTTTTTAAGTTGTTTTGCATGTCAAAGATGTTATCAAATGAATTTAGACTCAATGCTTTTATAAACGAACAAAAAAAAAAATATGACGAAATGTTCACGGATGAAATTATTATATGAAGCATGAGTTTAATTTGAACATTTTGGGAAATGTTGTGCATGAAATACTATATTGAATATTTGAATCTCATATGTTATATAAGTCGTTTACTGTTGTTGCTATGCCACTTTCTGTTCTGCCTAGCAAGTGCCTTGTTATGTTCAGTTTTGAATTGCATACAACGTTACGTAATAATACGCTCATTGTTCAGGTCATATGAAGAAGAGACAAAATAAGTCTACATTTAAGAAGTGACAACTCACCCTGACTATGTATTCGTTGTATTACTTATGGGTCGTGTTTTTGTATGATGGGCTACATTCGATAGTTTTCCATTTACATGTTTCATGGTTCTCTTCTTAAACATAGTATGTATAATATCTCTATATGTATTAGGTCTTCATGTACAATGCCATTTACATTGTTCTGGAATGTTAGTAGATTTAAGCATGGCATTTTATCCTCGCAATACCTGGTACCATTCTGTTATGGATAGGAACTATTTTAAAGAGGGGGATATGGCGTTATGACATTAGTTATAATAACACAAGAAGGACCTGTTGCTATCGATGGTAGTTTATATATACAAAATGTTACCATTGAATTTTGTTCCTCTGTTCCATTGAAAGGGAGATGTAATGTATGTGTCTTCCAGTTGTGTTGTTATCTGAACACCCCCAGTGTGGCACAGAGTGAGGTCACTACAGAACGTTCTAAATAAAGTTAGTTACAGTACAGAACTCATTGTGTTCAGACGTCCTTTACATTACACCCCCTAACGTTGTCACGTTACAGCTAAGGTCACGACGTACACCGACGTTACTTTCACGTTACGCTCACGTCCACAATTTGCATATTAAGCCCATAACGTCGACGTAATATAATTATTTTCACGTTCTGCCTACGCTGACGTAGTCACGTCGTAGTGTGACAGGGCCATAACATGGAAATCAAATACATATTCTGAACATCGTTTTTGAATACAAAACAAATTAAAACAAGAATTTGTATTACAGTTGTCATGGGGGTGATGAAAATGGGAAATATTGTGCCTAGAGCAGGACTCGAACCCACATATCTTTGCATTCCGGGCCAGTGCGCTAACCATTACACCACCTAGGCTCCCTGATATCACCACTCTACCCACGCCTACCTGTCTATGTGGTTACTTGCCTGAGCGGTCAGTGCAGACCACTACACTCGTCCCCATTCAATTGTAAGTCTTTTAATGCTTACAATTACATATACACAGGCAGTGCACTTATACATACATACACCCCAGATAGCACACAGCTGTCGGCCCGACGGTGGCCCGATGGCGGCCGCTCCGTCGGCCCAACGGTGGAAACCGCCGTCGGGCCGACGTTGTTTTGTCCAACCTCCCACCGTCGACTCGACGGCGGAAACCGCCGACGTGCCGACGGCGACAAAATGCCGTCGGCCCGACGGCGACAAAACGCCGTCGGCCCGAAGGCGACAAACGCCATCGGCCCGAAGGCGACAAATGCCGTCGGCCCGAAGGCCATCGTGGTTTGTTTGTGTGTTTTTTTCCGAGAAGACACTGTCACTATAGTGTCAATACGTACAGGTGCAAAAATATTAGTTTTATTCAAAATTAATAGAAATCGAGAACCCTAACCTTATAAATTTAATATAATCTTTTTGGTAACAATATTGTCTATATATGTAGCTGCGTTTACACGGGCGAGTTAAAACGCCCTAGGGAGAACCACTTGCCTAGATCGGTTTACATTTGCCCGTGTAAACGCACCGCTGAGGCGTTTTAGGGCTGAAACGTTTCAGCTGAAACGTTTCACATATACCACCTCGGGAGGTGGTTTACAGGAAATGTTTCAGCTGGTTCCCAGGCGGCGATAGTGTACAATAGGGGTGCTCGCCGGCTACAGGCTCAGCTGTAACTATACACTGGTGCCCGGCAGTGCTAGTGACCGATTAGGCTGAAATCTATTGAATGCGATCATATTTAACAGAATCACATACTCTAATAATGAAATGTAATTAAATTAACCCTAAATTCCAAGCGATATTAACGTAGCCGCTAGATTGGCGTCATTATTCATATTGTGAATCGACGAATGTAAACTAACCAAATAGCAGTGCTCGCCGGCTACAGACTCACTACTAAGGCTGGTTCCCGGCAGCCGAAACACTTTCAAATTCGCTCCGTGTAAACGCACCAATAAAACGCCTCAGGTAAAACGCTTTGCCTAGATCGTTTTACTTTTTGCCCGTGTAAACGCAGCTTAAGTGTACCAAGCGATTTGTTTCTATGTGGTGCGTTTGTAGAGATATTTTCCTTTTTCTGTATGGGTTAGGGTTAGTGCTTAATTAAATACAGAAAAAGTGAAATATCTCTACAACCACACCACGTAGAAACAAATCGCTTGGTACACATATAGACAACATCGTTACCAAAAAGATTATATTAAATTTATAAGGTTAGGGCTCCTGAAATCTATTAATTTTGAATAAAACCAATATTTTGCACCTGTACGTATTGACACTATAGTGACAGTGTCTTCTCGGAAAAAACCAAGATGGCGGTCCTTCATCAGCATTCCGTACCGGGTAGTTCAAATCGTATTAACACGAATAATTCCATTAATACATCGTAATAAATTACAAAACTTTTACAAAATAATCAAAACATATTAATAAACAAACCGGTTAAATAATTCCTTAAAATTCCTCTGATTTCTGGAGTTATTTGTAGAAAAAGAACGCTGCTGAACGATCGCACATGTTCCGCTGGCGACTCGAGCCGGAAAGTATATTTAATGAACTGCGCATGCGCGGATCAACACCGTCGGCCCGACGGTGGTGGGCCAATGGCAGCCCACCACCTTCGGCCCGACGGTGGGCCGATGGTGGCTCAAAAGTGGAACGGGATTGAAACCTAACGTCGGAACACCACCGTAGGCCTGACGGTGGCCCGACGGTGGCTCGAATGTGGAAAATCAATGCAAACCAGCGGCGGGCCGCCGCCATCAGCCCAACGGTGGCCCGATGGTGGCTCAAAAGTGGAAAGGGACACTACCGTCGGTGGCCCGACGGTGGAAAGTCGGTGGCGACGGTGCGACCAATAGCCGACGTCGGGCCGACGGCTGTATGCTATCTGGGACAGGGTAGGTTCAACAACCATACAGTGTATAGCTTGTACAGGATCCTGGTCATGGAACCAGTGTCATGGGGGTGATGAAAATGGGAAATATTGTGCCTAGAGCAGGACTCGAACCCACATATCTTTGCATTCTGGGCCAGTGTGCTAACCATTACACCACCTAGGCTCTCTGAATATCACCACTCTACCCACGCCTACCTGACTATGTGGTTACTTGCCTGAGCGGTCAGTGCAGCCCACTACACAGTTAAGCAAACAAGATTATGTCTTATGAGAAAAAGATGAAAAAATAGCTGAAAAAATGTTTGGGTAAACGTATCGTGTCGATTTGGAAATTTTCACATTTTCACTTTAGCAAAAAATCATACAAGAACAATTTTCTGACGTTTTGTGGAATAGCACCAGTTGGGATCTGCTTGATGATGGTCCCTTCCTGGTCGGCGACCAAAATGCTCCCCCCCCTCTGAGCATGCCAACAGTCGCCGGCCAGCTCACGATGAAAATGGTTGGTGACCTCTGGCTGACCCTTTTTAGTCGCAGGGAGTTTTTTTGTGCAGCAGCTGCAAACAACTTGTAACCAAAATCGTTAAAAGAAGGTCAGTGACCACAGAAGACCTCTTTGCAACCAGTCGCCAATTGCTTGTAGCCCCTTCTGACATCTTTGCGACCAACCTTTTGTCGTCATTGCAAAGCAGTTTTAAGCCATCGCAAGTGTATTGTGAATGGGATAGGCCTATTACTAACTGCGTTATTTCATTCACCATGACAATATAATTTCACATAGTCTGATGAGGGCATACAATTTTCTAGGCAAAAACTATTTTCTTGATATTATGCAACATATCCTACTTCCCAGACAGCACACAGCCGTCGGCCCGACGTCGGCTATTGGTCGGTCCGTCGGCACCGACTTTCCACCGTCGGGCCACCGTCGGCCCGACGGTGGTGTTCCGACGTTGGGAATCAATCCATTTCCACTTCTGAGCCACCGTCGGGCCACCGTCGGGCCGCCGGTGGTGTTCCGACGTTGGGAATCAATCCCTTTCCACTTTTGATTCACCGTCGGGCCATCGTCGGCCCGACGGCGGTGTTCCGACGTTAGGGTTAAACTTTTGAGCCGTCGGGCCATCGTCGGCCCGACGGTGGTGGGCCGCCGCAAGTTTGCATTCATTTTCCACACTTGGTATACCGTCGGGCCATCGTCGGCCCGACGGTGGTGTCCCGACCTTAGGTTTCAATCCTTTTCCACTTGTGAGCCACCGTCGGGCCACCGTCGGCCCGACGGTGGTGTTCCGACGTTAGGGTTCAATCCCTTTCCACTTTTGATTCACCGTCGGGCCATCGTCGGCTCGACGGTGGTGGGCCGCCGCAGGTTTGCATTCATTTTCCACACTTGGTATACCGTCGGGCCATCGTCGCCCCGACGGTGGTGGGCGGCGCATGCGCAGTTCTTTAGATTTGCTTTCCGGCTCGAGTCGCCCGCGGACCACGTGCGATTGCTGATCAGTGTTCTTTTTCTACCAATAACTCCAGAAATACCAGGAATTTTAAGGAATCATTTACCAGGTTTGTTTATTAATATGCTTAGATTATTTTGTAAAAGTTTTGTAATTTATTACGAATTATTAATGGAATTATTCGTGTTAATTCGATTTGAATTATCCGATACGGTTTGTTTACTTCGAATCGCCACCGGAACACGTGCGATTGTTGATCAGTGTTCTTTTTCTACCAGTAACTCCAGAAATCCCAGGAATTTTAAGGAATCATTTACCAGGTTTGTTTATTAATATGTTTAGATTATTTTGTAAAAGTTTTGTAATTTATTACGAAGTATTAATGGAATTATTCGTGTTAATACGATTTGAATTACCCTGAACGGAATTTTGACGAAGGACCGCCATCTTGTTTTTTTCCGAAAAGACACTGTCACTATAGTGTCAATACGTACAGACTATATTAAATTTATATGGTATGGGATCTCGATTTCTATTAATTTTGAATAAAACTAATATTTTTACAGTGACAGTGTCTTCTCGGCTTGTAGGCCCGACGGCGTTTGTCGCCGTCGACTCGACGGCGGCAGCCGCCGTCGAGTCGACGGCGGATGGTTGGACAAAATAACGTCGGCCCGACGGCGTTTGTCGCCGTCGCCCCGACGGCGGCAGCCGCCGTCGGGGGCGACGGCGACAAACGGCCGTCGGGCCGACGGTGAATGATTGGACAAAACAACGTCGGCCCGACGGCTTTTGTCGCCGTTGGGGCCGACGGCAGCAGCCGCCATCGCCCCGACGGCGTCGGGGCGACAGGCGGCTGCTGCCGTCGGCCCGACGACTGTGTGCTGTCTGGGTTAGATACTGGTGCACTTACTGATTGATTGATTGGTGGTTGCTTTATGCTGTGTCGGCAGCATAGGCCATATTCACGGCGAGAAATGTTTGTTTTTTGTTCAAACCATCGCTTTTACATGTAAAAGCAGACAATCAATTATGTGCCAATAGACACTCATTAAATTAGAAAGCTCACAATCATATATTTGTGGTCAAGGGAAACAAATTCCCATAGAAAAAGAAAAGTTTTATTAATAATTGATAGAATCTATTTAGTAAACTATATGAGGTGGTACAGTCCAGCTGCCCTCAAAAAGGCTAAAATGTTTTCCTGTTTTACCTTAGTAAAAAGGTCATGCATACTGTCTGCAGTGTAGAACTGTTGGCGCAGGGCCAAAAAATCAACGCAACTTAGTAAAATGTGTTTGAGTGTCAGCGGGGACTGACACCCAATACATTCAGGTGGAGGTTCCCCCTTGAGCAGAAAAGCATGTGTAAGCCACAAGTGGCCAATACGGCAGCGGCTAAGGACCACTTGGTCCCGCCTGTGATATATATAGCGATATAGCGAATGGTAGACAGGAAGTGTGAACACTTATTTGTCTCTCATTTTTGCTTGAGTGCAAGTAAATATGCAACACAAGGAGTAATTAGTAGCATGTGGTGAATAAGGGGTCAAATTTCCCTGGATCATCAGCCCATGCTTTTTCTAATCTATTCTTGAATGAATTAATTGACTTGGCATCAATAACATTTTGTGGGAGACTGTTCCATATATTTATGATCCTGTTTGAGAAACTATGTTGCCTTAACTTTGAAATGGCTCTGGGTTTTACTAGTTTGAGAGTATGGCCCCGACTGCCTTCTCTTTTATTCAAGGTGAAAAATTTGTTCATATCTATTTTATCAAAACCCTT
>JASIRB010003864.1:0-144124 GCA_030323885.1 Branchipolynoe longqiensis | reverse complement strand
GAAAATGAATGCAAACCAACAGCGGCCCACCACCGTCGGCCCGACGGTGGGCCGACGGTGGCTCAAAAGTGGAAAGGGATGGATACCCAATGGCGGCCCACCGCCATCGGCCCGACAGTGGGCCGACGGTGCAAAGTCGGTGGCGACGCTGCGACCAATAGCCAACGTCGGGCCGACGGCTGTGTGCTATCTGGGTAAAGGTGTTCGGCATTGAAAACAAGTTCTATCGTGAACTTATAGTTATGAACAGGGTAAATAAAACATCAATAACAAATAAATAAAATTTGTATTTATTTATTCTTCTATATATCAGAAGCATAGTGGCAACTAAGAAGTTTAACTTAAAGGGTTTGTTTTGTTTGGCATTGTTGGAAGCTTTACATAAGATCATATCAGGACAGGTACAGGCGTGTGAAGTTTTAAAGTGCTGCTCCACTTGGGAGAGTGAGGGGCTGCAGGGACCAGGATCCCATATCGCACTTAGTCACATTATCATGATGACAAGACATGCCACCAAAGACCCTATAACACTAAGATGGCTCACTCAGCCTGTACTCTGTAATCAAGAGAACAGCAAGTGCACCAGGTGGTGGGTTTGATCATTTTGATAGCATTGGAGTGTCAGAAGAAACCCTGCTGTCGCTTGGTAGGTGTGTGGTGGGGGTTTAGGGATGTGTTGGGAGTGTGGTGGGGGTTTATGGATGTGGTGGGGGTGTAGGTATGTGTGTGTTGGTGGTGTAGGTCTGTGGTGGGTGTGTATCCTGGGGGTTTAAGTGTGTAGTGTGTTTGTGTCACGGGGGTGTAGGTGTGTGGTCTGTGGTTGAGGTGTAAGTGTGTGGTGAGGGTGTAGGTGTGAGTTGTGAGGGTGTAGGTGTGTCGCAGTGGTGTAGGTGTGGTGTAGGTGTGGTGTGGTGTGTGTGTGGTGGGAGTGTAGGTGTGTGGTGGGGGGGGGTGTCATGCGAGTTTAGGGATGTGGTGGGGGCATAGGCATGTGGTGGGGGTGTTTAGGTGTGTGTGGTGGAGGTTTAGGGCTGTGGTGAGGGTGTAGGTGTGTGGTGGGGGTTTCAGGATGCTAAAGATTGTGAGGTGCTGCTCTGCAAGACCCCTACAACTCCACCACAAACCACCTAAACCTCCACCACACCCACCCTACACACCCACCTCACACACCTACACCCCCACCGTACCGACCTACACCCCCACCATACCCACCTACATCGCAACCACACAGTCAACCCCCACCACACAGATTGTGTGTATGGTGGTGGGGATGGGTGGTGTGTAGAGGTGGATGGGCAGGGTGGGGGTAGTGGTGGTGGTCAGAGTTCTATAGGAGTAGCAACATGCAACCAGTGGGGACCTTTCCCTCCCCACCCTCCCACCTCATCCCCCCCTCCCCCACCTACCAGGGAGGGGGAGGAGGTCGGGAGGTGTGGCGTGGTGTGAGAGCGGCGACTGAGGTGGGTGAGGAGGGGAGAGGAGAGGGAGTGGGGGGGAGGGGGGGGGGGAGTCGGAGAGGAAGGGGTGAAGGGGGAGGAGAGGAGGAAGGGAAGGGAGGGACGGTGTGGTGTGAGAGCACTGGGAGTCTACTGGGTAAGGTGGATGAGGAGGGAGATAGGGAGAGGGAAGGGTGGGAATGGGAGGGGAAGGGGAGGCTAAGGGTGGTGAGGCCAGGGGAGGGTGTGACGGAAGGGGGGAGGGGGATGGAAGGGGAGTGAGGGAAGGGGAGTCGGTGAAGCCGGGAGGAGGAAGGTTTGGAAGGAGCGGATGGCAGGAGGGGGGGGGGGGGGGGGGGGGGGGGGGGGGGGGGGGGAGGGGGGGGGGGGGGGGAGGAAGGGCGGAGGAATGAAAGAGGGTGGGCCAGAGGGAGGTGTGGACCAGGCAGTAGGCACAACATCGATCAAATCCAAATGACAGGAAAGCTCTCTTTTTTAAATTTTAAACTCACCCTCTCATCTTGTGGGCCTAGATGTTTACATGTGAAACACCAGCCAGCAGCCAGTCTGATCAAACCCACCACAAGATGGCACTGCAAAATTTACATTACCATAGGAGAGATAGGGAGTGAGCAGTCTTAGTGTTATAGGGTATTTGATGCCACTCAGCGCTTTCCAGTGAAATAAAGCAAACAAGGTAATGTACCATTCAAATAACGGGACTGATTCCCTAGCCCACCCTGATTAGTGTACCATTAAAGACAATGTATGACAATTATATTAATACTGAAAACAATATTATAGTATCGTAAAGTTTGTACATACTTTAAGCACTTTAATTTGTGCCATACATAGACAGAATTTGTGATTATGTCTGCATAAGAAAACTACTACTGCACCTGAGTAAAGACAATTCACCTTGTTTGCCATGGGATGGTGCCACTGCATGATTATTTCAGAAGTGAAAGTGCCGAGTGGCGCATCTTATCGTACATCGTCTTTGATGATACCCAGCAAACAGTCGCTAACCTATCATAGTAATGCGCAGTCAAATGTGGTTAAGTAATTGTTTAATAGTGGAGGCTTCAAACCCATGACCCATCACATGGGTGTTGTATATGTTTGTACATATAGGTAAGGTATGCCAGGAACGTGACCCGGTGTCGTGGTTTAAAACCCCGGCCAGATCGCATCCCCTGCCGTGGCTTCTGCGCATGTGCGGATTTTAAGCGCGTCGTCTGCGCATGCGTCAAATTCTCCCCAGTTTCAAACACCCGTGGATGAAGACAGTTGACTAAGCATTTATTTTTGTAAAATAAATTTAAAAGCTTTCATTGGATCGATTAAAAATATCTTAATGCGCGATTGAAGAGGAAGATCTGAAGTATTTAATGTAACCTAAGAGCAATTTATGCTGAAAGTATTAAAAACAGAGATAATAGTGAAAGTTGGGATATTCTGAGTGTCAGTGCCAGTGCATTGTCAATGGCCGTGAGCAATCTTCATACAGAAAAAGTGAAATATCTCTAAAACCAGACGGGATGGCCGAATGAGTTAGAGCGTCCGTCTCCCGTGCTGGTAGATCGTGGGGTCGTGGGTTCGAGTCCCGGTCGAGTCAAACCAATGACTTTAAAATTGATACTTGTCGCTTCCTAGCCAGGCGCTCGGCATTATTAGGATAGGGCAAGGACTGGTGTGCTCAGTGTCAGGATAATGTGACTGAGTGGATACCAGGTCATGGTGCCGGCGGCCTGGTTTCCCAGTGGGACAGCACTATAAAGTCGCCATGAGTGCGCACTGTCACAAGTCGGTACCCGTCCTGATATGACCTTAGATGTTGCTAGGACGTAAAACAACAACAAACAACAACAAAAACTAAAACTACACCACTTAGAAACAAACTGCTTGGTACACATATAGAAAACATATTCAACGAATAGATTATATTAAATTTATACGGTTAGGGTTGTGCATTTCTATTAATTTTTAATAAAATAAACGTTTTGCACTGCACATACTGGCAAACTCAGTGGCAGTGTGTATTCATTCTGCAGCCGAGCTGCGCGCACATACACAATGTTTACAAACATTGAAATAATCTCCCCCCCCTCGCAAGCCAACCAAAGTAACGCCCCCCCCCCCAATAATTAAATAATCCTTCAGCACAAATACAAAAAGACTGATTAAAACAACAACCCCCCCCCCCAGCCAGCCAAGAAAAGATAAACGTACCCCTGAGATATTTGAATTAATAATTAAAATAATGTAAAAACACCCCCCTCCCAAGAAACCAAGCCAACCAAAGTAATCTCCCTCCCCCCCCCCTCGCAAGCCAACCAAAGTACCCCCCCCCCCCAATAATTAAATAATCCTTCAGTAGGAAATAGCACAAATACAAAAAGACTGATTAAAACAATACAAATACAAAAGACTGATTAAACCCCCCCCCCCACCCCCAAGCCAGCGAGAAGCCATGGCAGGGCATCCGATCTGGCAGGGCTTTCAAACTCCGACATGCTGCAGTTTGCAGGCCCTCCGAAAATCTGCTCATGCGCAGAAGCCACGGCAGGGGATGCGATCTGACCGGGGTTTTAAACCACGTCACCGGGCTGCGTCCCGCATGTGGTCACGTGACGTTGATAGACGTGTGATCGAAAGCTAAATAAAGTCAGTCGTTAAACAGAACTCTGAGCGTTCAGGTGGTTTCTACAAACCAGACATGAGCAGAGAAGGAAAACAAATTAGCTGATTGTGGGCTTATGCCTCAAAACTCGGCCAAAGGCCGAGTAGGGGGGGGGAGGGTGTAGGGAGGGGGGAGGGTGTAGGGAGGGGGGCCACCCCCCCTCCCACGGAGAAATTGTTCTCCTCGGATTTACACGTATCTCGTGAACAGCCCAGGAAGCATTTAACTGGCGGAAATCAGCCAATTGGCGGGAAATGCTCATGCCTGACAAACACTACAATGGGAATCAAGACAGCACATTCGCTGATTGGGCCATTTCATCCATGACACCATGTTTGGATTCCCCACTCAGTCACATTATCCTGATACTAAGCTAACCAGTCCTTGCCCTATCCTAGCAATGCTTAGCACCAGGCTAGTTAGCCAATAGTATCAAATTTGTAAGGCATTGGTTTGACTCGACCTGAGCGCCAGAGCACTCTTACTGATTAGGCCAAAACGTCCAGACAAATGGACAGAGGAAACTGTTGATTCTGTTGTGAAGCTAGATCCAGCGAAACAGTGTAGTAGTCTGCACTGACATCTCAGGCAGGGAGCCACATAGACAGATAGGCTTGGATAGGGTGGTGACATCAGGGAGCTTAGCTGGTATAGTGGTTAGCACACTGGCCCGGAATGCAAGAGATGTAGAATCGATTCCCACTAGAGGTGCAATATTTCACATTTTCATCACCCTCACGATAATAGCATACCTAGTCCAATGGAGAGTCGCTTGACGTTTGTGAAGAAGATGTCAATGGTGTGTCTTCCAGATGTCATCTCGAATGCAGAGAATGCCAGCTGCACCATGTTGGGCATGAAGGAGAACTCGTTTTTCGAGTGTGTACCCTAAATAATAAAGACAAGAATCGTATTCATATAGGGTCACAGCCAAAAGAACGACGCTTCAGTGATTTGAGCTGAACAGATGGGATGGCCGAATGAGTTAAGCATCCATCTCCAGTTTTGGTGGATTGTGGAATTTGAACCCATGGCTTCGAACCCTGGGAGATTCAAACCAATGACTTAAAAATGTGTACTTGTCGCTTCCTAGTCAGGCACTTAGCATTATTAGGATAGGGCAAGGACTGGTTGGCTCGGTGTCAGGATAATGTGACTGAGTGGGATATCAGCCCATGGTGCTGGAAGCTTGGTCTCCCAGTGGGACAGCACTATAAAGTCGCCATGAGTGAGCAGTCATAGCCGAGTGTCTGGCTAGGAAGCGACAAGTATTAATTTTAAGTCATTGATTTGACTTGAGCGGGATTCAAACCTGTGGGATTCGAATCCTACGATGGGCCAAAACGCTCAGAATAAGCGCCACACAAACAGGAGCTACTATCGCCTCACCTGGCCGGAGCTCAACAGGGAATTGTTGCTCCAAGGGAACTTGTCAGCATCTTTCCCCCTGACAGCCTTGATGGGGCCGATAGCTAAACTGTAGCTGTCCAGAGAGCGGTACTTGTAGAAACTCAGCCACTCAGTGGGCTTCAGTTGATTCACGTAGTTGATCATCTCAGCCATGTTCTCTGCAAAGTGTCGGTCGACATGAGATTGGTGTCGAATGGGATACAATTTGACAATGATTTGACAATGATTTGATTGTTACTCTGTCGACTGCTCACAGGGTAGGAGAGCAACAATATAACAGCATGGAATGTAAATCAAATAGTGACTCAAAGTAGCGTGTTCATGAAAGTAAAGTTCAAGAATTAGGTTCATTTACGAGTACCGACTTGTGACAGTGCACAATCATGGTGTCTTTATAGTGCTGCCACTCTGGGAGATCAGCCCACCAGGACCAAGACCTCATTTCCCACTCATTCATATTATTCTGATACTGAGCTATCCAGTGCTTGACCAATCCTAGTAATGCTACGCGCTAGGCTACGTAGTAACACATTTGTATCAATAGTGTAAGTCATTGATTTCACTAGATTGGGATTCCAATTCCCAATCTTCCACAAGGGTAGCTTGCCTCTACTAATTCAGCCATCACGTCCGATGAGTGGTGACATATATGACACTTCGTGTATGTGTGTGTGGGGGGGAATAGAAAAGAGGGGCGGAAACTATATCTTTAAAATGCTACTGTCACTCATCATCATCATGCTGTCGGTAGCGATGTGACAAAGACTGCTTTCATTACTTGACCGCCGCTCTCCATTTAATTCTCTGCTGTGAGAGTGATGTCCATGAGTCGGTCTTAAGGTCTCTCAACTTCAGGTTTCTCTTGATGGTATCCTTGAACCGGAGACGAGGGTGCCCTCTCTTTTTACTGTCACTATTGATAACTACTAGCATAATTTACAAACCACAACCAATAAACAATATAAATAACATGGGCATTCCCAGCTCTGCTTTGCCGTCAGTAAGGACTGAAGCTACAAGCTGGGACATGGAGCCACAGCTTCTGCTTACACTGCGAAAGTTGTGGTTAGTGCCGCGTCCAAAAGTATGCTGCAGAATAGACTCGATACACTGTTGCCAACTCTCACAATATTCCGGTAAGAGTCACAGAAATTGTAGGTTCTGATCAGTCACCTCACGAATCAAGGATCGACCCCAAAATCCCATGAATATACTTATGTACAAAATCACACAAATGTGTGTACTTTTGTGAAAATTTGCCCAGTTTTGGTTAAATACAAGTAAATATCATGTTATATTTATACCAAAATAGCATCCAATGCCCTCGATTAGCCATTTTGAAGCCATTCAAAAAAATGTTTGAGGTAAGAATGCCCTCAGACCCCCTACCAAGCTTGTTGTGGCAGCCCCTCGTGTTCCACTCCCGCGCTGCAAAACCTGAAGGATTCTGAGTATCTCCAGGTTGGCAACACTGTCTATCCTCTACACCCACTCGGCACCTTAAACCACACGCCTCCTCATGACCAAAAGTGGTAGCGTTTTTCTATTCATTTCCAAATTTAGATTTCACTGAAAATGTTCCAGGCAAATATTTTCCATTACATAAAACGCAGTGTATGGGTATCCAAAGTCCTCCCCGCCTCCTCCGCCTCCCTAACTTCCCATCCATCGCTGGCAGTCTATCACTCAGGTGGCGCCATCTAGTGTTTTGACGCAGCACCAGCCCTTTCGGTAAAAGCAGAGAGCGTGTATATAAACAGATGAGAGGGACAACTCCCGCGAAAACATGTAACACAGGCTACAGTGGCGTTCCTGGCGGTTAGTGTTGAACAAGCCTTGAGTTTGCTGCTACGTGCAGTGAAAAACATTTGTTTTTATTCAAAATTAATAGAAATGCAGAAGCCTAACCTTATCAATTTAATATAATCCTTTTGGTAAACATGTTTTCTAAATGTGTTCCAAGCGGTTTGTGTCTAGGTTATGTGGTTTTAGAGATATTTCACTTTTTCTGTATGAAGATTGCTCACCGCCATTGACAATGCCTTGAGTTTGCCGTACGCGTAGTGCAAAACGTGTATTTTATTCAAAATTAATAGAAATACAGAACCCTAGCCATATGAATTTAATATAGTCTCATCGTTAAATATGTTTTCTATATGTGTTCCAAGCGGTTTGTGTCTAGGTCATGTGGTTTTAGAGATATTTCACTTTTTCTGTAGGAAGATTGCACACGACCATTGACAAATGCATTGAGTATGCCGGTACGCGCAGTGCAAAACGTCAGATTTATTCAAATTTAATAGAAGTCCAGAACCCTAACCGTATCAATTTAATATAATCTTGTTGGTAAACATGTTTTCTATGTGTATTCCAATCAGTTTGTTTCTAGGTGTTGTAGTTTTAGAGATATTTAACGTTTTCTATATGAAGATTGCTCACTGCCATTGACAATGCCTTGAGTTTGCCCATTTGTTCAACAACCACCACTTGGAGCGCCACAGTCAGCAGCTGTTACAGGGTCTAGTATGACAGTTGTCCCTCTCATCTGTTTATATACACGCTCTCTGGTAAAAGTTAAAACACAAACATTTCACACAATGGGCGTGTTGCACCCCTCCCACCCCCCCACCCCCACTCCCCCATCCCCTCCCCTATCCTCCAGCAGGTAAGCGGAAGCTGTGGCCCCCCCCCCCCCCCCATGCTGGGGTCGCAGCTTGAGTCCAGACCTATTAGAAAGCGCATGATGGAGATAGCAACATTTGAGAAGGCGCTGTTTGATGTGTCGTCTGTGATCTTATCGCGAGGTGGCGCCACATATTGCTTTGCCGGAGCATCACCTCTTCCATGATGAAATTGGGTTGGTCGAGTTTTACGTCCTGGCAACATCTCAGGTCATATTACAACTGGTTACCAACTTATGACAGTGCGCACTCGTGGCAACTTTACAGTGCTGCCCCACTGAGAGAACAAGCCATCAACACCATGACCCGATTTCCCATTCAGTCATATTATTAACAGTCCTGACACTGAGCCAACCAGTCCTTGCAGGATCCTAATAATGCCTAGCGTCTGGCTAGGAAGTGACAAGTATCAATTTTAAGGTAATTTGTTTGACTCGACCAAGGTTTGAACATGTGGATAAATGATTCACCCGTGACTCTGTTCAGAGGTGAATTACAATCTTATGTAAAAGTTGGAGAAAATATGTCTCACTGTTGGTCTTAGTTTGGCATCCTTGCCTTATGTTGATTAAAATCCAATAGCTACAATCCGATTGTATATGCAATCCCTCCACATATACTCTCTAGAGTGTTCAAATCACATATCAAGGCATAATGACACACAATCAGTTTGAATTGATAAGAGTCCATGAAGAAAATCCATTATGTTTGAGTAAACTGGTTGTATCGCCTAACTACTTCAGCCAATGAAATTGATTGCTTCCTGACCTAGTTTGGATTACCCAGGAATTTCTCAACTTCCTGCCAATGGCCACCATGTCGATATGTGGGCTCTGTCAATTCAAACTTTAAAGTTCATTTATCTACTGGACTTAATCATCTAATCAGTTCAAAATTTGCCGGTAAATATAACACGGTACGTGAAGAATATATTTTGCTTCTTAGATTAAGAATGTATCTGCTCATTTCATTTACACACATTTTCTCCACTTTTTCTAATAGGTTCTTCTTCACCTCTACACAGGCTACTGTAGTACGGAGTTATTCTGTTATCTAAATATAACTAGGATGTAGGATATAACTAGGATGTAGGATTTCACCGTAACGTATCATTACCTTGCTGTGGAAACTATGGAACCGAAATTGTGTTTCCCATGATATTAATCAAGTATTTACGGGAAAAAACACAAAAACTTAACAGTTCAAGTCAACGATCGATTCTTTTCAATACACTGTAGATGATTAAAGGTATATGTACAATTTCTGCACATGTGTGTTCAAAATATACTCCTACTAAATTTATGTAACTGTTCCAAGAATGGGTTCCCATCACCAATTTTATGGAAACGAAAAACAGTTACCCATGGGTTCCCATGAGTACCAGGCACGGAACCCAAAAAGTGTTTCCCATGAAATCTGAAATCCTACAGCCTGTAAAACGCAGATGACAATCCACACAATTGAGTGTATTGCACTCACGTTCTGGGCCGCTGATATACTCAATGTTCATCGGAGCATAGTTGCAGCCGCTGAAAATCACAAACGGGCTGAACTCCGAACCGGTGATCCGAACACAGTCCATAATTTTAATCAATTGTCCATTATACTCAAAATCGAGTGTTCTGGTCTCACAGTCAAAGAGGATGTCTACCCCCAACCGGAAGTCCACGTCATCACCGCTCAGTAGCCCATCTGTGGAAACAGGTGAGACATTTAGTTGTTGGTTGGTTGGTTGTTGAAACTTTACGTCCTAGAAATATCTACGGTCATATCAGAATGGGTACCAACTTGTGACAGTGCATACTCATGTGAACTTCATAATGCGGCCCCATTGGGAAACCAGACCGCCAGCACCATGACTCGATATCCCACTCAAGTCATATTATCTTGACACTGAGCCATCCAGTCCTTGCCCTATCCTAATAAGGCTGAGCGCCTGGGTAGGTAGCGACAAGTATACATTTCGAAGTCATTGGTTTGACTTGATCAGGGTTCGAACCCATTAGTTTGAATCCCATGATCTACTAAAATGGGAGACAGATCCTGAACTCATCTGGCCATCTTGTCTGGTCTCACTTTGTTGCTGTTCTGGTGTGCGTGATATACAAGTGTTCTCACGTATGTTAATTAGCCAGCCAGCTGAAAAGGTGATCATGTGACCAGTAGCTGAGATAAGGATTGACCAATAGTAATAAGTAATAAAGGCACTTTTAGTACAGGGCTCAAAGTGTCCACTTGTATATTATTACAGTTTACAGCATGCTCCACAGAATATGACTCTTTTACCTAGGCACTGGTTCAGATGTAATAGTTTGTGTTATTTACAAGTCAACGTTGGTTTTGTTTCAAAACTTAGCTTGATTTGTAAATGGTAAATATGTGAAAAGCTCTTTTCAAAAACAGGATAAGCACCAATCCAAAAAATGAGTTTGCAATGTCAGTGCCAGGTTCTAGATCGTATTTTGGAAAAGAATTCTTCGCATACATAAAAACATAAAGAGCTCTTTATATATATTTTTTTTTGTTCAAGTGTTTTTATTCCTCTGAATAAAATGTTGTCGCACTGGTCTTCCAGCCCTAATCACAATTGCCTCTACACAGTAAACAAATCTACAACAATATACAGATAGGCAATTACAGGAAAATAAACAAAACATTGGTACATAAATGATGGGTAAAGAACAAGATAAGAGAAAAAAGAAACATATGCGGGGAGGTAACGATGTTAGACTAGTATGGTAGGCGTTAGTAGGGGGTGGGGCATAATTCATTATCTTTCTAGTAGTAACACACTCGTTGAAAGGGTGATGGGGGATGTAGGGTGGGCCTTTGTGATTGAACTTCCGTTCATGGTAATCTCAGGTGGGGCCTATTGAGTTAGTAAGTAGGTTAATATTGATTAATCATGTACCTCAGTAGGATCCAACTAGAATCATGAAAAGCTCTTTTCCAAAACATGATCTATGAACTTCGCATTGGTATTGCAAACCCATTTTTTGGATTAGTGCTTACCACATTTTGGAAAAGAACTATTCATGTGCTTATTGAGTTAGGAACTGACTACTCGCAGGGCCACCATGCAGCTAACTGACGATTGGCTGGTTATTCGCACAACAGTTAAAGTTCCTACAAATAACCGACAAAATTGATATTATTGTAATGTGTATAAAATGTACTAGATGGACTGATCTAAAAGTTCCTGGAATTCTCTCTTGAGACACAGTAATTTGAATGACCTCTTACTGTTATAGTAACAAAGTGTAAAAATATACGGATTTTCGGTTAAGAATTATATATTGGCAAGAGAGCATTATTATTCTTAGATGTCGGAGTGGGACTTATGTTCTGTAAACTAAAAGTAACTAAAACTAATAGAATTCCACTCCCATGGTACATGATGCTGAGTGAGGTAAACTATATGTTATATATGATGAGTGGAGTTGATGGAAATGTACATGATGCTGAATGATGTAAGCTATCTGTTATATATGATGTTTGGAGTTAATGAAAAGAGCTCCTTTGCAAGAAACAGTACATGATGGTTGAAATGTTCTCTATGTGTTCATAAAGAATACAAAGGAGGAAAAGAATGATTTTACTATATACAAATCTGTAACTGTTACAACATCCTGTCCACCCAAGACCACCCGACTGACCCACCGGCCTAATTTGCATATGTATGGAGTACACCACCTGCAGCTGGTTTGAGTGACAGCCCCTACTGGGGTGGTCACCCACCCAGTCTGTGGGGGAGTGTCTCATTGGCTGGCTGGGGAATGTCTGGTCACCTGACTCCCTTGGCCTATCCTGACCACACACTAGTCTCAACTAATTAATTATTCAAGATTTTGCCTCAGACACACTGAAGGAAAATCACTCTCAGCCTGGCTCTGGAGTGAGACACACCTACTCTAGAGCAGGACCCCAGACACTCTGTCTGAATCTATCAAAATTCAGCTATTCTAATTGAGTGTACACACAGCCATAGGACTCCTGTCCCATGGGCTGTAGGCACTGTTTGCAGCATACCGGTTAAAGAGACAATGAGACATAGTGTGGGCAGTATATGAGGAGTACAGATGCTAGGTCACATGTAAGGGGGATGACAGGAGTTGCTGCCAATAAAGCACAACTTATTCACTGTTCATCCTTGTGACTCGTTTTCCTTCCTCTTTCCAGACATGGTTAAATTGATTAGGCTAATTGCATCACAGGTGAAATGAAGGGGGAGAGTTTTGTAATCACATAGGGTGCTCACAGCGGCAGAGCATCCGTGTTTTTATAAAAGGCTAGTACTTGTTCAAAAATGTTCATGAGGATGTTATAATAAAAATAATTATACGACACGGCCTATCACTCGCATTAAAGGCACGGAAGGGATTATATGTTTATTTCCTACCCTATTACGGATGGGGTGGCTTACTTGTTGTATGCCCCCCCCCCCCTCCAACCACATGACCGGTGGCTCCCACGCCGGCACGCTTCTACACTGGATGCTACACTGTCACTTGCGCCCAAGAATTTAGTAACGGGCCATTCTCTGAAACTGGGCACTAAAGTGACAAGGAAACCCAAAGTGAAAACCTTTCAAATAATAGGATAAAACATTCCAAATAATAGCAGAATCCATGTTCAGGTGAATAATTATATGTTATGTATATGTTATAGTTGAAAAAAAGCTATTTCACCTTTTGATTTTGACCTGATATGGATTGATCAATACTTTAATATCATTTGTGTTACATGGAAATTAAACACTCCTCCAGAACATAATAATAACATACACAACAAATTCACACAAGATTACAGTTAACTAAACCAAATTATATCTGACAAGAAAAACGTTGACAAGAATTTTGCGTAAATGCATTTTGTTTATGTGTAAATCATCACATTTTCACTTTAGCACAAAATAATGCAAGCATCCGTTTGATATCAGTTGTGGGATTGATTAAATATATGTAGCGTTGCTAACATACTTAACACACAGGGGCTACAATAATTATTTTGCTATCAATAGAAGAAAGCAATAATTATCACCATCGTAACAAAAGAAATAATAAGAAAATGAAGAAGTCTGTACATGAGCCTCAACACCATGTGCTGGCGGCATGGACCATGCTGACTACTGATGTGCATGTATGGCGACACCTGACAGCAGGCGAGCCAGAGGTTGTCGCTGGATGGACCACCACTTTCTGAGACTGGCTCGCAGCCACCCCTCACGATGAGAGGTCACCTGTGACCTGGCTAGTCAGGGAGCAGGTCATTTGGATCTGTGAGAGCAAGGGATTAAACAGTAAAGCATACATTTCTCTCCTTGTCTTCTCTTAGTGCTGCGTCAGTTACAGACCGGGGGGTGGGGGGGGGGGGGTCAGCTTTTCTTCTACGACACGGCCTATCACAAAAATATATCAATTGTTAATTACCAAATTCTCCTAATTATGCAAGCTGCCAACAAGACAGTAGTGTAAAGTACCTTTATTTGAGGGGATGGGGAAGCTACTTATTCCATTCAGGATGCGTCTCTTGACCGGTTCCCATCCCCAGGCGTGATGCCCGATCTCCTGAAGTGAGCTGCCGTAGTCAAATACCTTGTGTTCACCAGTCACTGCAATCAGAAACACAGTGGCCTTGTCTTAGATTTTGTGTGTGTTTTTTTTTGTAGGTATTTTATCCATCTAAAAATATTATTTTGTCAGTACAGAAGCACTGGTCTTCCAGCCGTTGAGACGATCACATTTGAGTGTGTACATGGCGATCTGGGAGTTGAATGTGCTGTATTGTGTGCAGCACACTCCACTCTGAGCTATACGAGTGGGGAGTAATCCATGCTGTATGGCATAGGCACTGAATAAAATGCAGGACTCCTGCATCAAAGTGTGTGCAGCAGGGCAGATCTAGTGCACAGTGTACATTAATGGTTCAACCGTTAATGTTGTTGACTTGTATAGCTGCATTGCGGTTTCTTGACTAGCATAACCACCTCACTTTTCTCAATGTAGTAATTTTTAGTGCTAGCGACTAGTTTAGTCTTGCCAACTGTTGGGTTCCATTTAGTGTTGCATCTAGAGTTGTATTGATCAGTTTCTCACTCTAGATTTGTTTGTTTTGTTTGTGTTTTCGGATCCTAGCGACGTCTATGGTCATATCGGGATGGGCACCGACTTGTGACAGTGTGCACTCATGACAACTTTATAGTGCTGCCCCACTGGGAGGTCAGGCCACTGGCACCATGACCCACTCAGCCACATTATCCTGATACTGTGCTAACCAATCTTTGCTCTATCCTAGTAATTCCAAGCACCAAGCGAGGTAGTGGTGTTGTCTGTGGCGGAGTGGTTGGAGTGCTTGACTTTTTTTCTAAGTCAGACTCTAAACCTGAAGGTCAGGGGTTCGATTCCCCATAGCCCACACCTCTGCCAATTTTGATTTCAACCGCTGTGTATAACTTACAGCATCCTCACAGGTCAGTTGCTCTCATAACATGTCTATGTGGTGTTGGAGGTTAAAAATCCCTTGGGTCGGGAAAAGTGTAGGCTCGGGCTTTCTATCGACAAACTGTCTAATGGTGAAAACAAGTCTATTCAGACTTATCCACGAGAGGCAGTATAATAAATGCTTAACGGCATATCAGCACACTAAGGGCTATACAATGCCATCAAAATGTCTTAAAACCGGTTAAACAGTCCAATGTGCTTCAAAAACGATAAAACTAAGGCAGTACTAACAGTGTCAAATAAACATTTCATACTTGCTACATTAAAATACTGTGCTCGAACATTTGCAAAGTCAATGCAATCAATCAAAATATGTTTCACATTCAGAGGCACTCCACATGGTATGCATTCTGGATGGTCTTCTGCTTTAAAGAGGTAACTATGAGTCAAATAAATATGTCCAATTTGCATACGTGCAACAACGGTCTCTTCGTGTCTATTTCTATGACAAGCACCTGAAAATGTGCCAAGGGTGGACTGAATTGCATGAAGCTTGTTCATGACAGCTTCATCCCATTGTAATTGCCACTTTTTCCTTATGAGTGCACTGATGTGCCTTTTGAGGTCCGTGTGAGGAATGGGAAGAGGTGTAATGCATTTGTCGAGAGCTTCTTTGGCAGCCACATTTGCAGCCTCATTTCCTCGAATGCCAACATGACTCGGCACCCAATAAAAAAGCACAGTTTTGTGAAGTCCTGAACATAAATAATGTAGCCTTTCTAAAATGTTGCGGATCAGAGGGTTCTTCCAATCCTTGCTCTGAATAGCTTGTAGGCATGATTTTGAATCCGAACATATCACAAATTTTCTATGGGAACCAAGTAGAGCGAAAAAGTAGTACCATGAGGCCTAGGTGAAGAGCTGCATACACAGGCAGGTGTGGGTAGGGTGATTGCATCCGGGACTCTAGATAGGCTTACGGTTAGGATCCTAGCCCCGGGATGGCATAATTGTGGGTTCAAGAACTGCTCTAGCCAGAATCTCACTATTCTTTTTCAAAATCTCCCCTACACAACAGTGGTTCCATGACCCAAATTGTGCATAGGCAATGCACTGTAGAGGTTTGAACCATCCCTGGGTATATGAGGCTGTCTCAAAAGGTGCTGACTAATTGCAGACAAAACTTTGTCAATTGTAACGATGAACATACTATCTGATTATCCATTTGCATTTGCTCAGGATAAACTGATTTATGGTGTTTCATAATCCCAATAGAATACATATTGATTTGAAGCAAATGTCCTCATGTTTTCAGTGTAACTATTTCTGTGCTATTTTGTGTCAATCATTACGTGGACAAAAAAAAAGAAGAGTTATCACCTTTTGAGACCGGCTCATATACCATAAGCATGCTAATGGTGTATTTTCAATTCAAAGTATGAGACTAACAATTCCAGGGGGACAAGTGTAGTGAGGTGTAATGACCACAAGTAGAACACACAGGTAGGTTGGGGAGGGTGGGGGTAGGTTGATTGCATCAGGGAGTTATGGTGGACTAACGGTTAGGACACTAGCCTGATTACGGCAGTAGTGTGGGTTCGAATCACACTTTAAGCAGAATGGACGATCGGTTGGTTGTTGGAGTTTTAAGTCTGGGTAACATCTAACAAGACAGTTACCGACTTGTGACAGTGTGCACTAATGGCAACTTTATAGTGCTGCCCCACTGGAAAATCAGGCCGCCGGCACCATAACCCAATATGACATTCATTCATATTATCCTGAAACTGAGCTAGCCATTCCTTGCACTATCCTATTAATGCTGAGCACCAGGCTAGGAAGCGACAAGTATCAATTTCATACGCCATTGGTTTGATACGACCGGGAACCAAACTCCCGATCTCCCGCACGTGAGGCCCACGCTCTAAAGATTGGGCCACTCACCCCCCGGAAGACCATCTCAGTAATCATTGATCAATCACATGCAAAGACATGATAGTTCCATTTTATGAGATAACTCCATCAAATTGTGTCAGCATTCTCTGGCCTATGTCACTTTAACAGTTGAGAGAAGTGCTCAGTGGCCCTTAAATAACAATTTTGAATACAAAGCCCCTAAGCTGTGATTAGGCCCGAAGTAATTCCAGGAGAATAAAGCTAAGATTCCTTACACGCGGTATGCGGTAGGTGGCATGCGTCATGCGAACGGGTTGGGTCCTTTCACCCAGACCCACACACATAGTGTCAGGTTTCTCTAACATTGTTGTCTATGGGCATTCGCATTCGCATTTGCATGCCGCACCGATCGCTACATGGACAGATTCAGTATTCGCATGCCGCATGCCGCATGCTGCATACCACGTGTAAGGAATGCTTTTCGATTTTTTGCCGCTTTCGCATTCGCATACCGCGTGTAAGGAATCTTAGCTTTAGTAGTCTCAAAATGAACTAACCTAGAATAATGATATTCGATCAGGATAATTGTAACTGCTACCCCAGTCACACTATGCTTGCGATTACATTACAACCACAAAAAAGGGTTGGTCGCAAAGAGGTTGCAAGTAGTGACAAAGTGGTTGCAAGCGGTCACAAATTGTTCGCAAATTGGTCCTTAGTGTTCGTCAACCTCCTTTCAACCGTAACTCACTTATTCCTATGATGAGGTTGTTGACGCTCTTATCATATAAGTCCTTTATTTCTGTTTTTGATACGAAGTGGGCGGAGGTGTTCATTTTGAGTTCCCGCAGCCTCCATTGGTGCTTTCCAGAGCTCACCATCCTCCTGCAGCGTATCCCCTATTGTAGAAAGATTGGTTGCATTTCAGGCATTGCGCTTGATTCAAAGGAAACACAAATGATGAGTTCAGGTGCAAAAATCGACAAATGCAATTTGGGCCAAAATGAAACCATGACTACCAAGTTGGACCTGACGCTGTCATCATTCTGATAATCAAATCCATTTTTGTTTGCAGAAATCTACATAACCCCTATATAATATGCATTACCCGATATGAAATTGAACGAAATTACCTGCAAACCACAATGACAAATTAAATTTTACAGACCAACAAAAAGTGATTTGTTAGTTTTAACTCCTGCCCTACTTGTTATGTTCCACCCACTCACCCATTGAACAAAATATAAAGACATTGAGCTAATATTAAAATATACAGAGACGAAATCGGTCTCTGCCAAAAATAAAGAAAGGTGGCAAGGTTATCTGTTCATAATGTTGTTCCAATAATGGTAACCTTATCCCAGTAATAAATGTTTTAGATTCTTCAATATTGTAAAAAAATAAAGAATGAAACTGATAGTCGAGGAAATATGAAGGAAAATCGACATGGCCGATAATACAGTCACAAGGACAGTGGAATTCTCTCCCAAAGGATAATCTGTATTGAGTGATCAGTGTAATGGAGCCAGAGTTAATGCTTGGAGAGTAATACTACTAATATATGAAGCCTAACCTCCAGCATTTGTCTGCAATTTCCTGACAATGCTTAGTCTATGGCAGAATATCGACATTTATGTGCAAATTCATTTCTATTCAGGTTGGTGGTTGGAATTTTACGGCAACAGCTAAGGTCATATCAGGACTTATGACAGTGCGCACTCATGGCAAATGTATAGCACTGTCCAACTGGGAAATCAGGCCACTGGCATCATGACCTGATATCCCACTCAGTCAGATTATCCTGACACTGAGCTAGCTAGTCCTTGCCCTATCCTATTAATGCCAAACGCCAAGCTAGGAAGCGACAAGTATCAATTTTATAAGTCATTGGTTTGACTCGACCGGGAACCAAACTCAGAGTTCTACCTATTTGGGCACCGAGCATGGTCTACGCAGGTGTTTCCAGAATTGTGTGTATCTGCCCCTCAAAACGTCATCCTAAAGTCTCAGATCATCAAATCAGATATTATTACGTACACCTGGCTCTACACTCAAATCATACAGTGTTTGTGTTTCATGAGGCAAGTTCCACTTTATGGAATAGGTTGCCAGACGATGGTACGAAGAGTTGATTGATTGATTGATTGGTGGTTGCTTTACGCCGTGTCTGCAGCATAGGCCATATTCACGGCGAGAAATGTTTGTTTTTGTTCAAACCATTGCTTTTACATGTAAAAGCATAATATCAATTTTGTGTCAATGAACACTCATGAATTTTGTACGAAGAAGAGATGCGTCTCTTGATTGGTTGGTTGTTGGAGTCTTACATCCTGGCAACATCTAAGCTCATATCAGGATGCCACTCAGTTATATTATCCTGACACTGAGTCAACCAGTCCTTGACCTATCCTACTAATGCTGAGTCTGTGGCTATGAAGCGACAAGTATCAATTTTGTTAAGTCATTGGTTTGACTCGACCAGGGTTCAATCCCACGATCTACCAAAACGGGAGACAGACGCTCAACTCATTCGGGCATCCTGTCTGGTGTGTCTCTTGATAACATTTAAGGTGTCCGCAATACTCACCTGTTTAATGTAGTTTCATAATGGAAATGGACATATCTGACCAGGTAGGGATCCGCACTGGGTTGTCAAGCTGTGTTGGATTCTCAAAAACTATTGAAAAACCGATATATTTCATAAAGAAGTAAATAGGGATGCCACGCTGTGCAACATGCATATTACCCGGTCATCCATATACAATGAATAAATTCTAGAAAAAGTTCCCACCGGACACCTAAGAAACCATTCTAGTAAAAGTTCCCACCGGACCCCTAAGAAACCATTCTAGTAAAAGTTCCCACCGGACCCCTAAGAAACACCTACTTTCATTGTATATTAACTATCATATATTATATGAATCTGTGCAAACTTTAAACAACTGACCTAATTTTACAGAAATCCATGAAACCCTAATAATCCTTCATTTCGGATCATAAGTGATAGAAGATACTGAAGAATTAATACACCTTATAGTTGGATGATATAATATCGCATTTTGGCGACATAGTCTTAGACATATTTATGTGTTATTTCCATACATAATACACAAACAGTAATTAAGCTGTTGATAATAATAGAAATTGTAAGAACAGTGCTAAGTTCATTAACGCTTGTCTTAAATTGCCACTGCCTCAATATGAAATAACTGAATATGAATGCCTCACAAAGGCCAAAGGTGACTTTTATTTTTATTGAATTTGTTTTCAGTATTTCACTGATCTCCTCGCCCTCCACTCTCAACCCTGCTCCCTCTCCTTCCCAGTTCCCTCCCTATCACCCCTCAAATCCCCCTCCATTCCTTTCCCCCCACTGCCCTGTCCACCCCCCCCCCCCACCCCTCCTCTTCACTCCCCTTTCTATTTCTCAGTCCATACACCCCACTCTCGAATCCTCTTTCCATTTCTCACTCCACCCGCCCTCCCCATTTAATAGTTTTTTTTATAAATAACAAATTAAACAAATTCAGTGGTGGCCGATTTTTCAGGCACGGGCAGAGACGATCACCATTTTTTTTAGTTTTGATTCGGTCTAGAAATAAACGGCATTACTTCCCCACAAAGCTCAAGAGAGGCCCGATACTAGAATATAGGGTCAACTCACGAGGAATTTACCGGAGCATACTGACTTAACCGTGCAGATGGTGGGAATGCCAGGGTAAACATCGATCTTGGTCGCCTTAAACGTGGAATCCCACCCATACACCATCTGCAAGGAATAGACGTCATCCGAAGGCAGATTTGAAAGGATATCTTGGTGAACTTTCCACGGGAATATTTGCTTGTGGGTGGACTGCGCACTAATTGGAATGCCAGTGCCAACATCGAAGGAAACACGCCTACCACGCTCAAAGGGTTTGAAAGCAGGTACTTTATCGTTACAGTCTTTGGTGATATTTGAATTAAAATCAGTCTCCTTGAAGTACTCTTGCAACCTCTGAAGAGACGACGCGCTCACTGAGTCAATGTGAGAAAACGAGTCCTTAAAGCATTCCAGAGAGCTGGGGCTGGTGCAAGGTTGACCAATTGGCTCGTGGAAATAAAACCTTGTGCTGAATGGAGATTTGAGGAAGAAAGCTGAATCAACAATGATATCCCCAGCGGAGGGTCGCCTGTGCGTTCTCGCTCCCTGCACTATTTGCGGACGCGGGTTCAGCTGAAACCTCATTGGTGGCTTCAGGTAGCATTGGATAAGCACCTCACTCTCTGGCATGGTAAGCGCCACGGCTGGATAAATCGGCTTCTTTAGTTGGTGTATGCCTGACAGACAAAAAAGATGGTTGGTTAGCCATCACAAATATCACTCAGTGTATTAATTGTCCATCTCGCATCACATCATGGGTTGGGGAATGGGTCTGGACTATTGAATAATTTCTGTAAGGGCAAATACAACATTTTAAATTGGTTCTCTTCCTTTTGAAATAAAAATCAGGGTCTGGCGGGCGGTTTTCAATTTTTATTTAAAAAAGAAATATTTTTAACATAGATGTAATACGTAACTGGACGCGATGGCTGAATGAGTTGACCATCCACCTCCCATTCTGGTAGGTTGTGGGGTTCAAACTTATTCTTTCGAACCCTGGCCGACTCAAACTAATGACTTCAAAATTGATATGAAAGTTGAATTGCAGCTAGCCCGAGACATTTTTAACAGTTACCAAAAAAAAAATATATATATATGTAAACAATTCAGGGGTGGGAAATTGTCCACGCACGGGCCGGGTCGATCACCAATTTTAATTTTGTATCTGGCCTATTGACTGAGCAAACCGGTCCTTGCCCTATCCTAATAATGCTGAGCGCCAGGCTTGGTAGTGACACATATAAGTATTGTGTAATTCATCGATTTGACCTGGCTGGGACTGCAACTCCCAACCTTCCGCATGGGAGGCCTGTACTCTTACAGATTTGGCCACCAACTATGGTGCATCACCAACGCAATCAATGAATTATATAACAATTATATAGTGTGTGTATACTACCACACCGGGTTGCAAAGGGCAACTAACTAGGTCATTATAATTATGAGATATAATTTCATATTCAACAAATAAGCAAAATAGTAACCTTAGGCTACAGCCTCTACAGAGCTCAAGCATAGGGTGAAGGTTTGTTTGCTGGTTGTTTCTGTCCGAGCAACATCTAAGGACATATCAGGATGGGTACAGACTTGTGGTATTGCACACCAGTTGTGGCTATATAGTCCTTCCGTATCGGAAGACCGGATTGAAATGCACCTCAGCCCAATATCCTGTTCATTCATAGTATTGATTGATTGGTGGTTTTTCTACGCCATGTCAGCAACATAGGCCATATTCACGGCAAGAATTGTTTGTTTTTTATTCAACCATCGCTTTTACAGAATGCAAAAGCACAGAATCAATTTTCTGTCAGTACACTGTGGATTTAAAAAGCTCACAGTTACATAATTTGTGCCTAAAGGAAATAGAATTAAGATAAAAGTTAAAAGGTTGTTAATTGATCTAATTGGTTTTAGGGACTATATGTGATGATATAGACCAGCTGCCCTTGAAAAGGCTAAAATGTTTTCTTGTTTTACTTTTGTGAAAAGGTTGTGCATGCTGCTTGCAGTGTAAAACTGTTGGTGCGAGGCCAAGAAATTGACACAACTCAACAAAATGTGTTTGAATGTAAGTGGGGACTGACAGCCAATACATTCAGGGGGAGGGTCCCCCTTGAACAGAAAAGCATGTGTAAGCTGTGAGTGACCAATACGGCAGCGGCTAAGGACCACTTGATCCCGCCGAACTCCCGTGTGGGTATGTGGTGGTTTTCCCACAGATGGTTCAATTTCTTGCAGTTTATTAATGTTTTCATCCCACTCATTTTGACATTTGGATTTTATGAGGGTGGCTATTAGTGGTTTCAGGTCAGAGTGAGGGATCAGACACGACTCAACATCACAGTTCAGAGCTTTCTTCGCAGCTGGATCAGTTCGTTCGTTTCCTGGGATGCCAGCATTGCCAGGCACACAGCACAGGTGGATGTCATATTCATCTGTTGCCAGTTGGTTCATTTTATAAATGACCTATGCCACCATAGGGTGGTCTATTTTCAGTACAGCAGCAGCATTGAGGCAGGAGAACAAATCACTGTATACAACATAGTTAGTGTGGTTGGAAATCTTGACACACTCCAATGCAAGGTAGAGTGCTCGAGCTTCTGAAGTGAAAATCGAGCTCTGATCGGGCATGCAAACACCAAATTTGTTCCCTTGGCAAACTGCCGCAGCATCTACTTTTTGTGTGAATACTTGCTTAAATCATGTAGATTAATAGACTTTAAAAGTTTAAATGAGAGCTTTCTGTGGCTGCCATCTTGGTGGTTGCCATGGCTTCCCCTGTGTGTGGGGAACCCCTCTAGGTCATGTGATGAGGGAATCCCATCTGTGATGTCAATCATACTTCACAGACCTCAACTCCTCTCCCACATGTTCAGTGGCATGAACTGAACAAACTAAGCAAAGGTATGTTTGGAGAGCTTTTGATGCTGGAGTCGTTTGTATCTGGGTGAGGTATAACCGGCGACTCTAAGCATTTGTTGCCACATAGAAGGGAACACTGAGTCAATTTAATAGAACATGTTACTGCCTAAGCCTATGGTGCCATGATGCCGTGTTGCCACTTTGTGTCATAGGCTTTTTTGAGGTCGAAAAAGACAGCAACAACGTGCTCCTTCTTAAGGAAGGCATCCCTTATGAAGGTTTCCATGCGAACCAAATGGTCGAGGGCACTGCGGCCTTGTCTGAAACCACATTAGAGGTTGGACAGGTGGTGTCCTGACTCCAGTAGCCAGACAAGGCGGTAATTTACCATACGCTCCATGGTTTTACAGAGGCAGCTTGTGAGGGCTATAGGAGCTTATAGTTGTTGGCTTCACTGTGCTCTAGATTTTCAGCAGTGGAATCTATGCTGAGCTTTCCTTCGTTCCTTAATAGCCCCCCTACAGTTGTCATCCAACCATGGAGACATCAGACGCTTGGGAGTCGCAAAGGTCTTCGGAATAGTTTTCTCTGCGATCGATCTCAGCATCTCAGTGAAGGAATCAATGTCACTGACGTCTGGACTGAACTCCCCGCGGCATAGGGTCCAGAGGGTGGACCAGTCAGCTTGACGCAGCCGCCAGCTCATCTCTCGCTCTACAAGAGCTCACAATTAAGATTAATTGGGAAATGGTTGCTCCCGCAGAGGTCGTCCCAGACCCTCCACGAAAAGTCCAGCATCAGCTCAGGTTCTACAATACTGAGGTCAATGGCAGAGTATGCCCCATAGCCGGGATGCAAATATGTGTATGAACCATTGTTCTATACACACAGGGCATGACCGGCCACAAAGTCCTCAACTCTCTTGCCTCTAGTGTTTCTGTTGTTCCCTCCCACACCCACAGTGGTTAAAGTCACCCATAATTAAATATGGGGACAATAATTGGTCCACAACGGAGCTCGGAGGAACATAAATGGAACAGAGAGTTATAGTTTTATGTAGCGTCAGACCGACAGCTACAGCCTGTCGTGTTGTGTCTAAAGCCATACAATGTCACGTCTAACCAGTTAAAATTGATGTAGCCCTTAAGACTACAACTCTCAGAAGCTCTTAGAAGAGTTTCTTGTAAACAAACGGCAAGAGGGTTGAGGTTGCAGCACAGAAGAGATAACTCCTCAATGTTGCCCTTGAAGCCTCTGCAATTCCATTGAATTAGAGAACCACCTGTCACTGTCATTTTGGAGCAGTGATAGGTGTTCTCCCCCTCCTCTTAGGTTTGTGGGATAGACTATGGCCTCGACTAGTCGAGGCCTCAGCCATCTCAGAAGAGGCCTCAGCCATCTTTATATCTTCCAGGGCCTGGAATTTGTTTTGTGTTAGGGACAGAGACCCTTTCGGGATTCTGTCCGAAACAACAATTTTTGTTTTTCTTTTTAAGATTGTGGACTTTTTCAGAGGACTCGGACTACGATCCGGAATCCTAGGCGTTTGCAGCGACATTGTTTTCTTTGTCAGCTCAGTCGTAAGATGACGAACTGGGGGTACAACGTTGGGCTTCTCCCCAGTCATGATTGATTAATTGAATGGTGGTTTCTTTACACCGCATCGGCAGCCCAGGCAATATTCAGGGCAATAATATCCTGATATTGAAACTTGTCTTTTGCCTATTTAATGGCCTTGCATCAACACTGTTTTAATGTTAATAGGATGCAAAAGTTCTTAACCGACACAAAGTATAAACATACTTTAATTTTGTCTCAAAAGGTGATACCTCTTCTTTTTTTGTCCATTGTAACGGTTGACACAAAACAGCACAGAAATGGTTACACTGAAAACTCAAGGACATTTGCTTCAAATCAATATTGTAGTAGTCAGTACATGATCTCTACTACCACGCGGTAGCGGCGGAGACTACGCCGCACACCTACGCAGTTACACTGAACCGGACAGACCCCGACTGGGCTGTCCTCTACTGCATGTGTCTAGATCACCCCCCCACACACCTATAGAGTCGATGTGGGACCTGGCGAGTCAGGGGGCGGGTCAGATGACTGTGGACACTGCTGAGAGCAGATTGGTTCAATAAACCAAGGTGAAGCATACTCATATTGGATCTTGGCGTTCTTCCGTGTGTGCGTGGCAGTGAAAGAGTCGAAGGGACGTGGGCCATTACAATATGTATTCTATTGGGATTATGAAACACCATGTAAAAAACAAATCAGTTTATCCTGAGCAAATGCCTATAAGGAGATGTGTTGAACGTTACAATGGACAAAGTTTTGTCCCATATTGCTTAGCACCTTTTGAGACAGTCTCTTATATATATATATATATATATATGTATATATATATATATATCATTTATATACGTGATGTATAACACATTATACGAGTATAAATAAAAGGGTAGCATGTACATCCTATATATCCTCTCCCTTTTAAAAAGAATTCTCTAACCATTCAATGTCATGCAACGCATACTCACTTCATGTATAGCACTTGTATTATCCAACTGCAATTGTATGGAGTTTACTAATACAACTGCTAGTTTCATTCATGAATGCAATCTTAGAGCATGGCTGGAGGACCAGTTTCCCAGTGGGACAAAACTATAAAGTCGCCATGAGTGCGCATTGTCACAAGTTGGTAACCAACCAGTACGGATATGACCTTAGATATTACCAACACATAAAATCCCAACAAACGAAATATCGAACAAAACAGAAATGCAATTTCGATGAATCAAAATGTTGAACACAACCTGCTACATAACTATATGATACATAACTACATGAGTAGTTCTCCAGGATTGGAGACCCGTTGGGTTGTGCTTCATTATTAATCACTAAACTCTTCAAAACAATTTCAGAAAAACAATTTGTTCATATACCTATAGGGAATATACTAAGCAAGCACTAGTATCAACACCAGACACATAAAGAGTCCACCAGTCAGATAAATAATTAAAGAAAGTGGAAAATTGACCAAAAAGTGGAAGCCATAAATTTGCATTGCAGTGCCCACCATCTTTGAAGATCTAAATAAAGAAAAGTATCAAGCACAGTTAATTCAATTTGATTTCATGCTGTCAAGATTATATCAATAAAGATATTTTTCACTACTTTTAGGTTTTTACATTACACAGTTACATGACAATATCGATGTAAACATACCTGTCCTGTGTGTACCTTTGGTATCACATTGACAGCACGGATGGTTTGTTAGTTTTACCAATTAACAAGCATGGTGTGCATAATCAATAATACTTTTATTTAATCTATGACCTACAATGTTTTCAAATAATAGGAAGTAATCTGGAATAATCTGAAATTGGCTGATTTAAAGCAATTGTTATTGATCGTGTCACATTTGTAACATACGGGACAACCAATTTACAAATTCAATATTTGAGAGCTGAAATGTCATATTGAGGGAAGGGAAGACTCCAGACTAAACAAACCATCGTAGCAGACAGATTGCTGACGTTTTACATGGAAACTCCAACAGGAAGTGACAGAAACTGCAATAATTGATGACGTGTCAAGTTTTTGTGCATGTGTATGCACAGGGCCAAAACGTGCGAGTCATGGCTATGGTCAACAAAACAACAAAACATTATTACATATGAAGAAGATGGAAAACATTTGATCTGTGATGGGATGTGCGTTACGGTGTCACAAATTAAATTTTGTTTCTTTGTGACCAGTGTTTAATGTAGATACTGCACTTTGTGCTTTAAAAGTTATCTTTGCTGTTGTACTTCAACATCCCATACCAATAATCTGGTCAACATCTGTGATACTGTACTTAAATGATGGTGGTGTCACATTGTAACGCATGGGACGCTTTGTGCATCAACATTCTTTGAAGCCTAATTACATCAAAACCAGGGGTGGTTAGTGATTTTTTTGTTTTTGGTTGATGATTATGTGGAAGATTATAAATAGTATACAATAGATGTTCAGAATATATTATTAATTTTGACACTAATGAAAGAATCGGGTCTCCAATTCTGGAGAATCACTCATATGCAACATAACAATAAGATACATATATAAGATACTGCTGAATGAATACAGCGAACAGAAACTTGGTGCATGAGATAAGACAGGAATTACCAGAGAAGACAGGTACTGCTTTGGAATAGTCACCATCCAACACATAGCTGACGGTGCCTATATCCATGTCAATTATCATACCAATTGGCGATGGTCTTGCTGGCACCTTCTCGCCCCAGGAGCCAACTACCTTGTTTTTGTGGAGTAGCTTCCTTGACGGTATGTCCAATGACCAACTGTGAGAATCGGTTCCGAGCAGGTTGACAAGGCCTGCAATTATATTTGGGTCGTTCTCAGAAACTATGTACCACATATTTGCTTTCCACATTTGTCGTAATGCTTGCATTGCGTTTGATTTGTGGCAAAGGAAGACCCCCCCCCCCTTCCCCTCTTCCTCCTCCTGCCACCTGACTTCCCCCCCCCCACACCCCCGCAGCTTCCTTCCCTCCTTATAACGCGGCCCGCCGCTGCCTCCAACCTCCCTCGCAGTACTGCCCTGACCAAGAGACCTCCTCACCTTGGAAAGAGTCCAATACCAGGCAGCACGACTCATCACCCGAGCTGGCAGGACAACCAGAGTCGAGATCCTCCTCCTTGAGGCCAACCTCCCACCGCTCCACCTACACGGACAACAGCTGCTGGCCAACCACCTCTGCCAAGCTCTGACGGCAGGCCATTCCACCTTCTACCGCAGCGCAGCCTCTTACCTGCAAAACGGTCCAAGATGCCGCCTCGGCCTCTCCTAGGGAATGTAGATGGCCATCCACATCCTGAAACAATCCTTTATGGGAACGGAGTACCAGGGAGGGCTCACCTGAAGGTCATGGGCATCAGCGAGTGCCAGCCCATGGATTGTTTCATGATGCTCAAGCAAAAGCAACTACCCGATAATAGTCCTCAAAACCCTGGCACAGGAAACCATCGCCCAGGCCAAAGAGCACTTCCCTCAAGCCACCAAGGTTTACACCGACGGCTCGCTCAACCCTGACACAGGCCGAGCCAGGGCCGGATACTTCCTACCAGATGGGCAGGTTAGACACCTTATCAGGGTCACAGACTACTCCTCCGCCCTCGATACAGAGCTCTTCTCCATCCACCATGCACTGACCTACCTGCAAAACTGCAGCTGCATAGTAGTCACCAACTCGCTCAACGCAGCCCACAAGATCAGGGACCACAGAGCTAGCCACTCTCCAGCCACCTTGATCTAGAACACCATTGTCACAAGGCACAAAGTTTGCCTCGACACAGTGCTAGTCTGGGTTCCCTCCCACATATGGCTATCCGGTAATGAACAGGCCGACTCAGCTGCTCTGGACGGCTCTCGTTGCCCTGAGATCAACTTCGTCATAGGCTACTCCCTGTCCAAACTCAAAGCCACCTGAGCTAGAGCCACCAAAGCCCTGTGGAAGGCCTCCCTCCACCGCGACACTATCAGGAACCCATACTCTATCAGTTGGACCTGGCACGAAAATGTCAGGGAGCACCTACCAGTCCCGATAAACCTCTCTGCCTCCAGGCAAGAGGTGGTCACGCGCTTCAGGACTGGATACATGTGGTTCATCGACACCCCTGTATTGCAATGATGTCCCTGCGGTGACCAAATCTTCAACGTCACCCAAATCCTTGCATCATGCGTGGCCTTTGACAGGACCGCCATCCGAGACTTCCTCGGCCCACCACACAACCTGTCTGACAACCGAGCTGCGCTCGCCATCCTCACGGGGCTCTCCGAGTTCTCATGGGAGCCACTCGGCAGATTCTATAGACAGAACTATCACACCTTCGAGATCGGCGGCGGCCCTGAACCCATCGCCGACAACTCCGAACCCAACAGTAATGACGGTGACTAGCAACAAGTAACCTGCAGGGTTGCACAAAGCTGCGCCCTATGACCTCCCCTGGCTCACACCCCGCCAGGGCTCAGCCCAACAGATCCCCAGGATGAGAGCCCCGTGAGGTCCCAACCACAAAAACAACAACAAAAAACCACACATAAAAAAAAACACAACCCACTAAAGCCTGCCCAGAGAGCCCAGTGAGGTCCCGGACACTGCACACACACCGGGAGCCCCGTGCAGTCCCGGTTACAACGGGAGTGACAGCCTTCCCTTGGGGAAAAAACAACTGGCTCGGGAGAGGCGGGGGGAAGGTCAGGTACTTAATGACTAGAACACTAAAAAGCGGAACATTGAACTCTCCAAACCACTAACTAATAACAACGAAACTTAATGAAATAGAAGAAAATAAAATTCAAAATTCCACACTATAAGGCTTGGTCTCCCGTCTCGTAAATTGCATAAATACGCCAGCGAATGTTTTTGTATTTGTTATCATGAAGTAGTTTATTTACAGCTAGGTGGAAAAGGAATTAGTACAAATGTTTTTTCCCCTATTTTCCACTGCATCAATAAGCATTATCTCCTTATATGGGAATGAATATAGCTGGCTCACGGCACCAATGTAATGGCCCACGGCCCTCCGACTCACCCTTTCTCTCACGAAAGAACACCAAGATTCAATTCAGTGTACGCTTCACCTGGTTTATTGAAACCTCTGCTCTCCGCGGTGTCAGTAGTTGTCTGACCCGCCCCCTGACTCGCCAGATCCCACATCGACTCTATAGGTGTGTGTGGGGGGGTGGGTCAACCACACGCAGTAGAGGTCAGCCCGGCTAGGGTCTGACCGGTGGTGACCCGTGCCGCCACCTAGCGCAGTGTAGTGGAACTGCGCCAGTGGCGTCGTAGTCTCCGCTGCTACCGCGTGATAGTAGAGCTCATGTTCAGACTACTACAATACGATACAAACTTAGGGAAATTATATTGAAGTGGATCATCAGTGATCATTTCATGATACAAAGATATAGGTGGAAACCATATTTCAATCTGAGGGTCGGTGGTTCGATTCCCCGTGCCCCCAGCTCTGCCAATTTGGATTTCCACCGCTGTGTATAACTTACAGTGTTATCAAAGGCCGGTTGCTCTCATACCATGTCTATGTGGTGTGGGAGGTTAAAAATCCCTTGGGTCTGTAAAAGTGTAGGCTCGGGCTTTCTATCGACCAGCAGTGGAATGAGGAAGACCAGTCGTCAATGACTGAAATTTCCCCTGCTTAAACAACTAATGGACAAAAAAAACAGAATTGATCAATTTCAGAACAATTGTGTTAGTTAGTTGGATAAGCGAGTAGCGATGGTTATATGAGGAAAATTGTGCAAAGGATAATATACATTAAGTTATGATAAGAGAGAAGATAGCGAGTTTATGCAATGCACTGCTCTATTCCATAATTATTTGCATGATTTTGATTGCGAATTGCAATGTAAACCTCAATCAATTGGCAAGTGGATGAATTTATTTAAATATTGAATATTGTCCCTCCCACAGATAACTTACGAAGTGGACAAAGATGTGATATACAGTGCTTTTATTTCACGAAACAAATCAAAACAAATATCTAGATTTGATTCTACATATCTGACTTAGATACTGATGGCTGTATTAAAGGGACCAGCTATAGGTCGCTGAGAGACGACCCGTACGCCGACAAATGCTCTCCAAGCATTCGTTTGCCTGTTTTCAGTTTATGCAACTATATATGTGGGGGTAGAGTGCTGACATTGCTTGCTTCTTTTGTGTTTTATTTAGTCCAGCAGCACTGACACTTTTAGACAACCATATAGAGAAATAAATGTTAGAAATTGCAATCTAAAATAATAAATATAAAGTTCAAATGTTTATTTATCATAACCAGCTACTTTTTGTGTGAATAATTGATTAAATCATGTAGATTAATAGACTTTACAAGTTGAATTGAGAGCTTTCTGTGGCTACCATCTTGGTGGTTACCATGGCTTCCCCTGTGTGTGGGGAACCCTCTATGTCATGTGATGAGGGAATCCCATCTGTGATGTCATTCATACATCACAGACCTCAACTCCCCTCCCACATGTTCAGTGGCACTACAACTGGCCAGCAGTGGCACTACAACTGGCCAACACTACAACTGGCCAGCATTGAAAACAAGCCTGGGTACCCAGGCTTATATGCTATGGACAGTATAAATACAGCCTGAATAAAAAGAAAATGTTAAAAAAGCAAAGGTACATTTGGAGAGTTTTTGATGCTGGAGTCGTTTGTATCTGGGTGAGGTATAACCGGCGACTCTAAGCATTTGTTGCCACATAGAAGGGAATACTGAGTCAATTTAATAGAACATGTTACTGCCTAAGCCTATGGTGTCAGAGCTTTGGCATGCTTGCCAAAATTAAATTTACATGTTTGCACTTCAAATATCTCAAAAGTTAGCTATTTAGAATAAAAGTAATTTCAAACTAAAGTAAGGTAGATCATAACAATTACTTCAATATGCAGGGTCCGTAGACATGTGAAGTTATGGAATTCAAGGCTATTTCAGTGCTTTTTAAGGCTGTTTTGTATATGAATTCAAGACTATTTTCATTTAGATCAGTGGGGACAGTCCTATGGAATTCAAGGCTTTTTTCAAGGCTATTTATCCAAAATAGGTCAAATTCAAGGCTTTTCAACGCTTTGAAATTGGGCAAATGAAGTTCAACACTTTTCAAGACCTTCCATGACCCGTATGGAACCTGAATACCTATATTTTTTAGCTCAGAAAAATTAGAGAAACTCAAAACCATGGGATTATACAATTTAAGCTTATTCTACAGGCTGTCGAAACCAACAATGAATGCCTACCTTTCCTGGTCATCCTGGCATCACCCGTACAGACTCCAATATTGCAGTGCATCCCCCAAGTGGGACCACTAAAGTCAAACTGGAAGTAATGGCGTCCGTAGATTAAGCCAGTGGAGCCCCTCACAGCATCCACTGATCTTTCTGTTGATTTCCTAATGACGTGGTAGGGTCTTTCAGGAGTTATTACCATGGCTGGGTTAAGTTCTGTGATGTCCCATGAGTATGGCTTCACTGGTACTTTTGAACAGTAATATAGTACGATAAGCGATAGTTGATAGGATAATAACTAGTAATTGCCTAATAGTATTCAGGATCCGTATGCATGTGAAGTTACGGAATTCAAGACTATTTCAAGGCTTTGTAAGGCTGTTTTTGATTAGAATTCACGACTATTTTCATTTGGATTTCAGGAAGAAGAAAAAACAATTGTGAATGCCGATTTCGCACTAATTTAGATCATTGGGGGACAGTTTATTGGAATTCCAGGCTTTTCAAGACTAATTAACCAAACTAGGTTCAATTCAAGGCTTTTCAAGGCCTTGACATGGGCCAAATGAAGTTCAAAACTTGTCAAGACCTTCCAGGCCTCATACGGACCCTGAGTATTATATGAGGGTAAGTCTTATTTTCTAGGCTAATAACCAGCTGTTGCATGGATGTAATACATTAGGGTAAATCTTATTGGTAGGATAATAACCAATAATTTCCTGGAAGTATTATATCCCTGTACCCGTAAGGTTGTAGGGTAGAAACAAGTAGCTGAAGTAAAACACAGTAGTTACATGACAGTATTATATTAGTGTAACTGGGTTCTTCTTCAGTGCTGGTCCTAATTGGTTGGTCCCTCACATTCTAACTGTTTGCTTCTAAATTAATTCTTTGTTCATACCAAATGAAGAAAATTCCTTTCATTATACCCCAAAGAAGCTATGTCAGCAATCCAGTGAGAAAAAAATGTTTGGTTTATTTTTTATTGCAAAAATAGATTCATTTTTCACGCAAATATGACAGCTAAAAATGGGAATAGTGAAACTGTACTGCTTGTGTTAGAAACTACTTCATTGTAGACCAAAACATTCAAACATAGCTACTTATTTCCAAAGTTGTAACATGCAAAAATGTCAGAAAACTAATTTTAGGTCTGTTGGGTTTCTGTGTGTAAAACAACGATGCTTGAAAGTGAGCATAACACGTGTTTCATCAGATGTCACATCACGAAACACGCGTTCACCTTAAATTTTCACAATATCCAATCATGCAAGCCAGGAAAAACCCTGCTACTATAAATAGCATAGCATCATAGATGCCTAGTTCTGAACACAAAAGTTATATTATTTCCTAAAATGCATTAAAAGTGCAATAAGAACTTTGTGTCATGGGGTGAAACACGCGTAACAGCGAAAATATATCTCATGATACAAAATCCAACAATGGATTGAATCTCTTCTCACCATGATTTACAGATATACACTGGGCATCTAGACACCTACTGATGATGTTGTGTCAAGTCATTAACAGGATGTTGTGCTATGATGCTATTACTGTGGCATGTCACACATCGATGAAGAAGAAACACTTGTTCACCTGTTGTCATCTTCATCCTCTAAGTCATCACAATATCTGTTTCTACATAAGAAAACTTATAACTTGCATATATGTAATGTGTACAAATAATGCCCTGAACAAATTTTGTGCATGCTATTAGCAGTTTCTAACCTAAGTCATTATTGAGTGTCACATGAAACATGCATTACATATTACATGAAACATGTGGTACAATTCCAAGAACATCAGAAGTTAGGGAAGTGTTCCAAGATTACTTTGAAATATGTCCACAGCATCAAAAACTAAGAAGTATAAATACTTTCTCATTCAGAATTTCATTGTGTTACATGGTGCAAATTGTCTATTCAACAGGTATTGTACACCTTATTCTATATACCTTTTGTGTAAATAACACTGAATTGAAAAATGGCTGGAAGACCAGTGCTTCGGCACTGACAAAAGACTTATTCAGCAGAATAAGCATATTTACCACAAACAAAAAAAAAAAAATCTGTGGTGCTTGTTTCATCATGAAGGAACAACTTTTCCTTTTCATGTAATGCATGTTTCAGTGTCACAATTTTATATGTTCTCTGTTCTACTCTCAAGTGGACGAACACTCATAAAATTGCACTTAGTTACTCCTAGTGACTGCTATTCAAAATGTAACTAGGAAATAATAAGGGTCTTGTTCTAAATATTACATAATGAGGGTTTATGTGTCAGGCCGAAACATGCGTAACCTTCTCCAATTGGTCATGTTCGAAGCCACACTGACTTGCAGTCGGGGTCCAAACTGCTTTTTTTTTAATTGTGTCTTAAAATTGTATGTATGTGGAACACAACAAGCCTAATTGGGATAGGCTGTAACATATTTCAGTTTTGACCTCCGATTCCCCTTTTTAGGACCAGCACTGAAGAAGAACCCAACTGTAAGTCTTAGTTGGTGGGATAATAAGTTCTAGTATTCACAAGACAATATTATATTTATATTAGTGAATGTCTTAGTTGGTAGAATAATAACCAGTACTTGCCCAGCAGTATTATTCCCTCATAAGTCTTAGTTGGTAGGATAATATTAATAACCAGTACTTGCCGAGCAGTATTATTACCTCATAAGTCTTAGTTGGCAGGATAATAACCAGTACTTGCCGAGCAGTATTATTACTTCAGTCTTAGTTGGTAGGATAATAACCAGTACTTGCCAAGCATTATCATTACCTCATGACTCATATTTGGTAGGATAATAAGCAGTACTTGCCAAGCAGTAGTATTACCTCATAAGTATTAATTGGTAGGATAATAACCAGTACTTGCCAAGCAGTAGTATTACCTTATAAGTCGTAGTTGGGCGGATAATAACCAGTACTTTCCAAGCAGTATGATTACCTCATAAGTCTTAGTTGGTAGGATAATAACCAGTACTTGCCAAGCAGTATTATTACCTCATAAGTCTTAGTTGGTAGGATAATAACCAGTACTTGCCAAGCAGTATTATTACTTCATAAGTCTTAGCTGGTAGGATACTAACGAGTAGTTGCCTAGTAGTAGGTGAGTATACTATGAATTAATTTGTAGGATAATACAAATTAGCGACCCAGTACTAATATAATCTGGTGAGTATTAGTTGGGGAAATAATAACCAGTATTGACAGTAATTTTCAGGGAGTAATATACTATTAAGCCTTGGCGGGTAGGGCAATACCCAATAATTAGTATTGAGGCCAAATACAAAAAGATTGGTGATCGTCCCCGCCCGTGCCTGAAAAATACTCTGTCCCTGATTTGATTCTAACTGTTAAAAATGTGTCGGACTAGCAACAAGACGGAGCTATAGTATGGGAGTTTATTGAGGCATAGGGTTACAACGGGTCGGATCAAAGTAGTGAGGTGAGTACATCAAGTCGGGATCAAGAATGGCAGTAGAGCCGTTAAGTTAATAAGAGCAGTGGGAGAATCAAGGTCATCAAGGTAACAGTAATGAATAGGACAACAATGCAGTAGATCAATAAGCGAATAAGGTCATATCGATAATTAGGTCAGGTCGGGAGTCGTACGGACAATAGAGCCCGTTAAGGTAATTAAGGACATTGGGAATGATAGGACAATAGGGGCGCTCAGTGAATCAGGTCAATAGGGGTAAGTGAAATAGAACATATAAGTTGTAAGTCTCTGCATGACCCGGGCCTCAACCCTCGGCGTTATAGGTATGGGTGGTGGTTGGGTAGTGGTTGGGGGGGGGGGGTGAATATCGGGTGGGTGGGGTGGTGAGAATAGGGTAGGTGTTGCTGGTTCAGCGTCTGTAGGAGAAGTGGGCTTGTTGCGGAAATGACGTCACAGGGGTCACCAGGTACCAGTGGCGGCTCCATCGGGTGCGACGGTGTTGCCATCGGGGGCCTATGAATAAAAGGGGGGAATGGGGGCGGTGTGGGTGTGGGCGGTAGGGATAGGAAAGGCGGGGGGTAGGGGGAGGGCGGGGGGTAGGGGGAAGTCAGCTCCGACTCGGTTCCGAATTACCCACATTGCCTATCAATATGGACAATTCATTGGAATATATAGGATATTGTCAGACCTAGTTTGTAGGAAGATGCCTCGTCCAACATTAAGACTTATTTAGCAGTTGCACGATATACGAGATCTTACATGCTGGTATGAATAGACCAAAGAAAAAATAAAGTTGGTGATCGTCTTTCATCAGGGTCAGGCGGGCAGTTTTTATTTGTATAAATTTATATTTGTTCAGTATTTCACTGGTCCTTCCCCTCTCCCTGCCCCTCCATTCCCTCCGCCACCCTCATTCACATTCCCTCCTTCCTCCCCATCCAATACCCTCCCTCTCCCAACCTCCTCCACTCTCGACCCTGCTGCCTCCCCTTCCCAGTTCCCTCCCTATCACCCCTTCAAATCCCTCTCCATTCCTTACCCACACTGGCCTGTCTATCCTCGATCTCCTCTTCACTCCCCTTTCTATTTCTCACTCCATCCACCACACTGTCCACTCCCTTTCACGATTTCTCACTCCACCCGCCCTCTCCATTTAACACTTTTTAAAAAAATCAGGGGGCAGCGATTTCTCAGGCATGGGCGGGGACGATCAGCAATTTTTTTTTTTATTTGAAACCCCAAAATCTATATTTAGGAAACCAACCAGATAGCACACAGCTGTCGGGCCAACGTCGGCCCGACGGCAACCGCACCGTCGGCCCAATGGTGGAAACCGCCGTCGGGCCGACGTTGTTTTGTCCAACCTCCCGCCATCGACTCGATGGCGGCTGCCGCCGTCGGCCCGCGGCATCCGCCGTAGGCCCGACGGCAGCTGCCGCCATAGGCCCGATGGCAGCTGCCGCCGTCGAGCCGACGGCAGGAGGTTGGACAAAACAACGTCAGCCCGACGGCGGCTGCCGCCATAGGCCCGACACAATATATTTATTCAAAATTAATAGAAAACCTTATAAATTTAATATAATCTTTTTGGTAAAGATGTTTTCTATATGTGTACCAAGCGATTTGGTGTGGTTTTAGAGATACTTCACTTTTTCTGTATGGGTTAGGGTTAGGGTTAGTGAAAAGTGAAATATCTCTAAAACCACACAACCTACTAACAAATCGCTGCAGCAGAAATGGTACAAAATTGTCACAACTGGTTTTCCTTACCAGTATGAATATTGAAATGAGTAAGTTTACACATGAGTAAATATATTTGTAGCATATTGGTGTAAGGGGCCATTCAAATATTGTGTAATGCTTAGGGAGGTTAGTGGGGTACAGGGAACATTTTGTTCGGTATCGTGTTGCGAATCGCGATAGAAGTTATGTAGATCGCTAATCAATTTCCAAATTTATTAACAACAATTGCTAACCAAAATTGTTTAAAGAAAATGCTCCCTGGGGTAGATCTAATGGCTATGTGGTAAGTATCACGGTTGCCACAAACCAGAGATGACACAATTTTCCGTCACAAATAAAAAAAATTTGACAAATAACACGAGAAAATCTTTTTATTAAACGGCCTCCAACCACCCCTACAGCTGTCCTTTCCTCCCATATATTTCTTTAATTTTAGGCCTGGACTTTCGAAAAACCATACCTTAAACTGTTATAAACCTTTCTAGGCAACTCCTGTAGCCAAGGTGATTGTCCTGCGTCACAGCAAGGCCCCATGCGTTGTTACGTTTGATGACAACCAAATATATATATGGATCATTCTTTAAAACTGGGCATGAAAGTGTGACATGGAAACCAAAAGTGAAATCCTTCCAAATAATAGCAAAAAACATTCCAAATAATAGCCTAATCTAATGTCCTATGAAGGTTTGCATGTTGTGCATATATCAGAGTTGAACAAAATTAATTTCACTTTTTGAATTAGATCTTATATAAATTGAGCAATACATTGTTTGTTTGTTGTTGTTTTACGTCCTAGCAACACCTATGGTCATATCACGACGGCTACCGACTTGTGACAGTGCACACTCATAGCGACTTTATAGTGCTGTCCCACTGGGAAACCAGGCTGCCAGCACCATGACCTGGTATCCCACTCAGTCACATTATCCTGACACTGAGCACACCAGTCCTTGCCCTGTCCTAATAATGCCGAGAGTCCGGCTAGGAAGCGACAAGTATCAATTTTTAAGTCATTGGTTTGAGTCGACCAGCAATACACTAATATCACTTGTGTAACAGGAAAATCAAAGACACATCCAGAACCTCATTTTAACATAAAACAACATAGTCAAACAAGATTGGATTGATTACTCTTAAGTAGACAAGGTTATGACTTACAAGAAAAAAGTTGAAAAATAAGTTGAAAAAAGTTTGGCTACATGCACAGTGTAAATGTGTAAAGTTTCACTTTTTCACATTAGCACAAATCATATAAGTAAACTTTTAATTTCTTTCTTGGGATAGCTTCAATAAATAAACTATTGCTAACATACTTAATACACAGAGGATACAATAATTATTTGACTTGCAATCAATAAAAGAAAGAACAAATTATGTGGAAACCAAATAAGTGGTGCCGAGTTTTAAAGAATGACCCATATGTACTCAAATAAGTGCATAAATATGTGGTATATTTGTAGAAGCTGAGTGGGATCTGCTTATTTTATTTTCTTCAATATACACAGATTTCGAGGGTATAAGAGTTGGCCAATTCTTCACGCATAGTTCTCGAAATTTAATTTTTCCCTGACAAGGGTACATTTTCCCTGACAATTTTCAAAATTCCATTTTCCCCTGACAAATTCAAAAATTCACTGACAATTCACTGACTTTGAAAAAAAAAAACTTTTCCATGATTTTTCCCTGACGTGTGGCAATACAAGTAATGGCTGGTGTTTAATGCAAACTTGATTAAACTAATAAGAGAATAACGGGGGGCGAAGCAAAAAGAAACAAAAATACATTTTAAAGGAAGTCGCTAGATAACGCAGATTCAGTGGTACATTAAGGTAGGCCTACCCAAAAGCACCATGCAAAATGTATTACTTTAAAAAAAAGTAAAATAATGTACATCTAAAAGTAGAAAAACTAAGTTATAACCTAAAAGATATAATGAATATACAAACTCACACATATAAATCAGAATAGGATGGCTACAACAGAAAAAAAGAACTCAACATTGAATAATGTATGGTATCTGGGTGTGTGCATAACATAATTATACCAGATTAACACTGTGAGGATGTCCAAGGTGGCCCTCATCATAGAACTACCCCACCTCTTTCTCTCCATAGGCAGATGGAGGGTGTGAAATCCTAGGGACTGTACAGCTGACACACCACACTCTTGTGTCTTACAAATGGCACAGCGACTGAAGTGCCATATCGTAAAAGTCTCTATTCAGATGACTGGTAATAAACAACACTAACCTAGCTTGAGGACTAAACAAATAACAAACTAAGTGAAAGAAACAACAACAAAATTACATAAAGAACGAAAGAAACAAACAAATAAAGAAAGAAAATATAATAATGAGTATGTTAGCAAGTATCCAAAACAGACTAGACAGGGGGTTGCACATAGCACACTTAAAATGTCAGTCTTACCAGCAAAATTGACTTAATTAAGCTACACATAAAGTATGATAATGTTGATGTATTAACCTTATCAGAAACGTGGCTCAATAAAAATCACAAGAAGTAGGCATACAACCTGGAGGGGTATGAACTATTCAGATTAGATAGAGAATCTACAGGAGAGGATGGAAATGTCAAACGAGGAGGGGGTGTGGCCATATATGTAAATAGCAAGCGCCAGGTTATAGAAAACAAACTGAGTGAATACAACACATCAACCGATGACATAGAAATTATGTGGGTACTAATTGAAAACAGCAAGCAAATCAACATAGCGGTAGCCTCAGTATATAGGCCACCAAGGGGTAATGTAAATAAATTTATAGAGCACCTAGAAGAGCCAATTGAAAATATCACAAGAAATAAAATATATAGGTTTTTATCTAGGAAGATATGAATATAGACTATAGTAAAACAAATAAGGATCAAGAACAAATGAAATTATTAGTAAAGCAAATGGGCCTACAGCAACTGATAGAAGAAAAGACAATACTGGCACATACCAGCTCTACTCTAGACCTAATTTTGACAAACAGTGTACATATCAAGAAAAAGGGCACGAGAGCATGGGGGATAAGTGACCATGAATTAGTCTATAGATGCAACTAGAAAAAAAATCACAGCGAAGCACACGACCGAAGTAAAACTAGGTAGGTCCTACAAAGCCTATAATGTCTTTGAATTCACACAGCAGATGCAGGGAACAGATTGGAAAAATGCAATGGACTCTAGGGACCCAAATCAGAAATGGGAAAGTGTTTTAGGTAGGATTCAAGAATTAATGGATAAAATGTGTCCAATTAAGCCAATCAAGATGAGGGACAACCAGGACCCATGGATCTATAGTATCAAATTGAAGAGGAAATTTGGAGAGAAGGCTCATCAGCATCATGCTGTCGGTCGCGATGCGACAAAGACTGCTTTCATTACGTGACTGCCACTCTCTATTTAGCTCTCTGCTGTGAGAGTTGCGTCCATGAGTCAGTCTTAATGTCTCTCAGCTTCAGGTTTCTCTTCATGGTATCCTTGAATCAGAGACGAGGGTGCCCTCTCTTTCTGTAACCAGAAGACAGTTGAGAACAGAGGATCTGCTTTGGTAGCCTGTCTGATGACATCCTCATGAGGTGTCCAGTCCACCGGAGATTCTTTTTGATGAGAAGATCTTCCATAGAGGGGAGCCCCATCCATTCGAGTATTACATTTCATGAAAGCTGCCTGCAAAAGTGTTGAAGTGCTGCTGGCTTTTGCAAGTTAGCAGCGGCACTCTCTCGGGGAGCAAATAGACGTTTCACACCGGCAAGAACATGTCAAGACAGGCACAAAACTATTTGTCCCTGCAGTGGCTGGTTGGGAGATATTGGGAGTTCCATACATCAACCGCCCTTAATGCTGCCATTGTGACATGGTTTTCTGTTTAGGGTTTGCTCCCTTAGCCTTCGGTTCTGTCAAGAACCTGTACCACAAGGCAGTGGTTTACAACTCTGCAGGGCAGGGGCATCAAACTCCCTGAGGTATTGCTGTACCTGCAATACCTGCATACCATAGCAGAGAAGGCTAGAATCACAAATAAGATAGATGACATCAACAACTACAAAACTCGGAAAAGAAAAACCCTAAGGCTAGTCAGACAGGCAAAGACCACTTACATTGAAGAACAAGATAATAAATCAGGTAATGACACCAAGAAGTTCTGGAAAAATGTAGACATGGCATTACCGGGAGATAAGGAGAAAAGCAAAATAGTGCTAACAGATGGAGAAGGGAACACCATATCAAATGAGAGAGCACCAGAGAGACTAAATAAACACTTCACAGAGATAGGGACAAAGTTAGCAGAACAATTCAGAGGAAGAGGGAAATAAACAGGTGATGTAGTTGAAAATAATACAGAGACAGCAAGCGTAAGAGAGAATGAAGTGATTAGACTAGCTAAGAGAATAGATATATAGGAAAGTCATCAAGAATACACAACCTACAAGCCAGAATAATTAAAGATGCTATGCTACAGACATCAGCAGAGAAGTAAAACGAATTAGCTGATTGTGGGCGTATGCCTCAAAACTCGACCAAAGGCATATATACCAGTACTCTAAGAATACTGAAGTGTTTTTCTTGTAATCTTGCATAACTGATAAGTCAATAATATAAATAATACACCTATACCATAGTTAATAGTTTCAGTTATTTAATTTATTGTCTTATACTCCTTCAGCTGGCAGTCCTTGTAATATGGTAATACTTGTTTAATTGTTATAATATCTCGTGAACAGCCCAGGAAGCTTTATTTAATTGGCGGAAATCAGCCAATTGGCAGGAAATGCTCATGCCTGTATGCTAGCCAAATGTTATAATATATCTGACTTAATCAATAATTCATTTGAGATGGGTATTTTTCCCATGGCTTGGAAGCAGGCTACAGTGGTACCAATACACAAGGGTGGAGACAAAGGGGACATGGGCAACTACCACCCCATATCAATCCTACCTCTGCCAGGCAAGCTGATAGAGAAATTAATGTACAAGCACATCATGACACATCTAGATAGTGAGAAAATACTAAATGACAAACAGGGAGGGTTCAGAAAGGGATTCTCCACAACAAAAACTATATCCAATCTACCAAATGACATACTGAGAGGTGTGAATAAAGGTGAACAGACAACTGCCACATTCATAGATTTTAGCAAGGCATTCGATACAGTGAATCATGACATAGTGATAAAAAAGCCAGAAAGAGTAGGATTAAGAGGAAGAACCCTAGACTGGATAAGGAATTACATCAGTGAGAGAAGTCAGAGAACAAAAGTAAATGGCAAAACATCAGAAAGTATACAGGTAACCTGTGGAGTCCCTCAAGGTTGAGTATTTGGCCCACTCCTTTTCATCATTTACATCAATGATCTGGAGAAGTCCTTAGAGGGAATCAAATTCCAACTATATGCTGATGACACCGTGATATATATGCACAACAGGCAATAGCAGAAAAGAGAACAGAGATAAGCTAAATGAGAAACTAGTAGCTTTAGATAACTGGTGTAACTCCAACAAGATTTCCATAAACCACAAGAAGTCGAAGGTCCTAGTGTTTGGCAGGGGGAAAATCAACTCTGGCAATGAGGAGCCAATAATTTTCGGAGGAAAAGTTCTTGATTATCAGACCAACTATAGATATCTAGGGATGAATCTTGATAGGAAACTAAACTACAATGATAACATAAAAGAAGTTATCAAGAAGGCAAACCACAAAACATGGATATTACCGAATACCAGAAAATACCTAACTACAAATATGGCTATTAACATCTATAAAGGTATGATAATATCATACTTTGACTATGGTGATGTAATATATATGGGGGGTAACAAAATTATGTTGGATAAACTACAAAGACTACAAAAGAGAGCACTTAAAAGATGTCTGAAGGTGGAACATAGACACCCAACTGATGATCTCCATAGGAAAGCAAGAGTCAACACACTAAATGACAGGAGAAAAGCACATCTCAAAATAGCAGCATTCAGGGAGACAAGGAAGCCTGGGAGGGTGCATGTAACAAAAAAGGCTACAAGAGGTAGTGATGGCCACAGACTGATAAGAAACAGAGCCAAAAACAGATCATATGAGAGGAGTACCGAGTACATGAAGGCAAGGGAATGGAATACACTGGGAGTAGAAGAAATAAATACAGGGACAATAGAAACATATAAAACATTAATCAAAAGAGAGCTAAATGCACTGCTAGACTAATGACAACAACAAATAAATTGAATTAATAAAGAAAAAGAAAGATAGATAAATAAATAAATAGAAAATACACTGATAATTCAAGCAAAGTTTTACATACAAAAGGTAAACTTTAAACTTTAAATCAAAACCTAATGACCACTAACACAGCAAGGTGAAGATATTCAGATAAATTAACTAATGGTAACGAAACAATTATCCGATGTAGAACGAACAAACTCACAGAGGTTTAGGGGATGTGGGAGACGCTTACAAACAGAGAAAGAATGCATGCAGTAGTTAGCTACACAACAACTGAAAGTGATAAAAAGAAGGGCAGTCACAAGACAATTACTGTCTAGCAGCGAAAACAAGTCATTAGACTTAACCGTTATGGGCAGCATAAATACACCCATCACAAAAAAAAACCTGAGTATGGTCTAACATCATGAAGCTTTACAAGGGGGGGGGGGCGGGGATGGGCATGTGAGGTTTCAAATGTTGACAAAAAATAACATTAAGGAATATTTTGAATGGCCCCTAATCACGACAATCGGAAATTTGGTTTTGAATGAATGCTACTTTAACCCTTTGGGGCTGGGAATGCCCGGGTGTGCCCGTGAGTTACCGACGCTTACAGGCTAGGTCCGCAGGAGTGCACCTGCAGTCGGGTAGCACCATACTTCTGACATGATCAACAAATTTTCAGAAAAATATTTCTAGTAATGCAATTCAACTACAAGCATTTGGAACTTGCAGGCAAACTCGGGAACTCCTGACCCTAAAGAATTAAACCATATAATCACTACTCACTATTTGTATCAATGACTCTCAAATCTTGCGACATCTTCAACATTTTCTGTGAAAGCAGGGCAGCGCTGCTGGTCTCAATCAATGTCGGCGAAGGTGGCTTGCCTGGTGATACTCGCGAGGTATTCTGCCTCAGGAAATTAACATACCTGCCCGCTAACTTGTCGGGTTCTATACTGGATGAGCTCTGGGTGACTAGCGGGGCAAGGATGTGGCTGACTGGGGTGGCGTTTCTCAGATCGAAACACTTAGGTGAGTGTGCCATGTCTGACGTGACCATAGGGCCAATGACCTTCGTGTCGACCGATGCGGAAGAAGTTGCTGCATAGGCCCCCGTATTGGGAACTCTCTGTTGTGAATAGTCTTTCTTGGAGGATGACACAATGTTACCGAGTGACTTTGTCGAAGAGCTGGTGCTCTCCATTAAGATGGACTGTGGGGTGCGGTTTCCTACCGGTGGTGTGGACGACATTGGGGATTCGAACCCGATGGGATTCCAACGATTAAATACTTAAGAAATGTTGACTCTGGAAAACTAAAATCTGAAACTGGAGAAGTTATTGACATATTGAAGATCTGTTGACAAAGCCAACTATATCATCATGTATCATGTATTATGTAAACATTTTATTCACGATCAAGTAATCCGATGGGGTACTGTGCGCCATCTATATACTCCGACCTATCAGTCGCCGCCCCCGCCCCAGTGGAGCCGCCATTATGGCTTAATTAAAACCAATTTTTCTCACTTGATTTCACAATTATGGGCTATTCCCACCTATTTAAAATTACAGTAAAACCTATCTATACCGACCCCTCCACAGATCGACCATTCTGTAGCTGCCACCAGAAATACATCCCTGATAATAGTTAAAAGGCATCTAGGCAATGTGGCATGTATAATTTACCTGCATTCTTGGCTATTGAGCCCTGGGTAGCAATTTGCATTTTGTAACCAAAGGTCAAGGTGAAATATGACACTGCACAACTAAGATAAAATAGTTTGCAACAGATAAATCCATTTAGAAATGTAAACTTCACCAATAGGCTAATTATGTTAAACTATTAATTTGAGTGACAATGTTGCATTCAAATACTATAAGTAAGATATTTACCATCTTGATTTGTAACTGCATCTGAGTAGGTATACAGACCATGTGGGAACTACTTGTCTGGTGGCAATTGTTCTAAGGCAGGAAAGAATCTATTTACATCGAACCATCCCAGGTTCCACAAGGTTGCAACAAGGTGTAAAGTCCAATGCTTGAATATGTGGCTGTGTAGGCAGGCTATGGTGAAATCAATACAGACAAAGAGAAAGGAAGAGTATAAAGTGTAAAGAAGAAGAGAGAGTCCAGCCTTCTGGTTTATTATTTATATGGTTACATGGGTTCATTGTAGAGTATCACCCCACCCCTTTCCCCCAATGGGAAACAAGCATTCTGGCCCCATGGCCACCACCAACCTTGACCTTGGAGTGTGGTATCCCTATCCCAGCAAAGGGGGTAAGCCCTGAGTGCAATCACATCCAGAACTGCCAGCACCATTATGTCTATTTACATCACACACAGGCACCGCCAACCCATACATATATATATACATCCGCCTGGTCACATACACCGATCAGTAATAGAACAGTTGCATTCCCCCCTATGCCGAATATCGGAATATTTTACAAAGGTATGCACATATAAAGTAAATCTTCCTATAGCAGTGCAGAGCATTTTGGTAAATGTAGGACCATTATTTATTGTCAGAATTTAGATTGAAAGCGACAAGTACTGAGACTGCCATTTTGCCTTCCACATGTGCTAATCCAGCCATGAACATATTAGCGTGTCAACATGCACTGAATGTTATATTAATATTATACTCATTTATATTATAGACATTTAATAACAGGTTGCATAGAAGTCATTTATGTTATATATATTTAATAACAGTGCAAATTGTTCGTGTTGCGGTGGCAACATGGGTAATTTGGAGCTCAGGACCGTATAACCTTAACCACTAAACTCTATGGGACGGTGGCGCCACCTATACTGCATACCGGGCAACAACCGCGCACCCGCCTAGCGGTTCGGGCTGGAGCAGCTCACTTCCGCCAGTGAACCCGAACCTGCCGCGTGGTTGCTGCGAGTCTCCGCCCGATTTACTCACTACGTAAAAAATGGCGTCAACACGCAATAAACGCCAAAAGGAGGATACACCACCAACACCACCTGCCCCTACGACGGCGAAAAAATCACACGGACGACCAAAATCAGTAGTCCTGCACGAAAAAACAACTAACAAAACACAGTCGAGATCTACTCGCACCGAGGAGCGACACGCGGGCGCACGCCCCAATGACAGCCCAGCCGTCCCCAGTGATAAACGGAGGAAATCCAACACATCGGCGCTCCTGGACGCGTTTAATGGATTCCAGGAGAGGATGGATGACAAACTGGGTAGAATGACCGAACGCCTCGACGACATCGAGCGCTCGGCGGCAAAAAAGCGACGAAGCAGCACGCCGCGTGCGGTATTCCAAGATGGCGGCCACGAGACGCGTCAACAGACCACGAGGCCGGCTGCCAGCAGCAGCAGACACCGGTCGCCCAGTGGTAGGAGGAGGACCCGCAGTGGCAGCCGCACATGACACAACGACGGCTACACCGTGACGGCCACACGCCCTGAGCAATACTACTACGCGACTCCAAGGGACGACACCAAAAAACGTGAGTTCGTTCCATTTGTAAACCCATTCCGCACCCCTGCTGCCATTGCTCGTGACCGCGCAACCGGCCGGAACCCATTCTATGATGTCGCATCAACTGGCGACCAGGAGGATAATGACATCAGCGACGTAGTCAATGAGCTGCTGGCGGCAGCTGGCACCGCGCTAGGAGACAAACGAGGTAATAATGTGATAGCGCCCCATAGATATGTGATCCGAGGCCATCGGAGCACAAAAATCGGACTTGACCAGGCGACATGGGCTGAGTATGTGGCCGCGCTGTGCCGCATGATGAAGGATCAGACGATGCCAACGAGCTGGAGAGAACCTCTCCTAGACCATCAGCTGCAACTGGCGACAATGGCAACGCTATACGACTGGCCGACATGCCGACGCTGGTCGGAGGGCGTATTTACCATGATTGCTGATGGCCGGCTGCCGCACGGCTGGGCAGACCAATACGCAATCAAAGACATACAACGAGACGCGTGCGTGGAGGGCACGCGCCTCGACGGAAAAAAGCCGAACCGCAGCAATGCCGAAGACACCACGGCACGGAAACATGACAACACCACGAGCCGATCAGACAGATCCGACTATGTCCGACCAGTATATAACAAAGAAACTGATGGAAAGCCGTGCTCCAAATGGAACTGGGCGGAGGAATGTGGCTTCACCACCTCGCATGGGATACAACCAGACCGAAAATGCCACCTCTGCGCATGGTGCGCCACAAAATATGCAAAGGGTAACCCACACCCCGAAAAAGAATGCCAAAAGAAGAGGAGATTCTTCGATCGGAAGAATGGTGCAGAAAAATCGGCTAACAAGGCGGTTTTTAGAAGGCGGCCAACCCGTTGAACCGACTGGCAATGGCAAGGATTCCGCACACAACACAGCTGCCGGCCCGTACCCAGACGACACGCCGACAACAACGCACCAACAAGAAAATCAAAACAACACTGACCTACTTACATACACTGCACACCCTCCCACCGCGGAAGCCACGCACGCTGGCTACCGCCCGGTGGCGGAAGGCGGCGCCACCGCTCTGGAGCCACAACCACGTGCGCCTGCCATGATACCACACGACGGACGCGACCCATGGCACGCCCCCAACCCCACCCACCGCTACACACAAGGTGGCGCCACTGCAGCTGAACACATGGCAGACGGCCATGTAGGCGGAGCCATCCCGACTGACACGAGATGTAAACAAACACACACAAGCGGCCGGGTGGAACGCGTGTCTGAGGACATAGGCACCAGCGTACAACAACAACAAATCAACACAACACACGTTGCCTACCAACAGACTTGTAGCGCAACACAACCACACCCAACGCGCCCATGCACCACCGTCATACCACTCACAGCGAACAGCACGCACGACCACAGCACAGACGCCACACCGACGGAAGCACATTCCCACCCGAACCCAACACCCGTCGCCCCTATAGCGATCCGTGGCCACGGCCAAATCACTGACACAGACCCCACACAAACGGATGGCCTACTGCGGCACCAGCAGCCGGACGACATTGAAACCATACTCGGCGAGAATGGAGACGAAGCTGCCCCGCCATACAACCCGCCCCTCACACCCACGGCATAGAGATCCACATTACACGAGATCTGGCCATACACCATACCAGCACTCTGGACCAACAACACCCCGTACATGAGGTTGTACGAAGCTGTCCGGAGATGTGTGCTCCCTAACTACATGGGGATGTGCATTCCCATCCCGTCGGGACTGAACATACCCGCATGGCGCCACCTACTGAAAGACTACCACGACCGACAAGTCGTGGACTTCCTAGAGTTTGGCTGGCCGGTGGACTACACGGCGCCACTACCACCGGTCCCGGCCACCGCCAACCACACCGAGAACCCCGCCCATGACATTCACATTGCCGACTATGTGCGGAAAGAGGTCGAGTACGGCGCCCTAATAGGCCCATTCAGCAGACCCCCATTCAAGCCGTGGACAGCCCAATGATGACCAGACCCAAGCGGAACTCGGAGGCGAGGAGAGTGGTTGTCGACCTCTCGTACCCCGACAAGGCTAGTGTGAACACGGGTATAAGGAGGGCCCAGTACCAAGGTGCCCCCATGGCATACACTCTACCGGGCATGCTCGACCTGGCACAGGAGGTAACAAGACTTGGCCCCGGCTCATACATCTGGAGCACCGACCTTGCGAGGGCGTACAGGCAGCTGCGCACCTGCCCGCTCTCAACCCCACTCCTCGGCATACTCTACAGGGGACACTACTACATCGATGCGGCACCGCCGTTCGGATGTAGGACGTCCTCGATGGCGTCTGCCAGAACCACAAATGCAGTGGTCCACTTGATGAGGAAGAAGGGGCACCACATACTATGCTACCTCGACGATTTCGTCGGGGCCGCTGCAACACAACACCAGGCGGCACATGCATACGAAGACCTAATACACACTGCACACACACTGGGCCTGGAGCTCTCTCCACAGAAATGCGTGCCACCAACCACGCAGCTCGAATGGCTGGGCTTCGAGATCAACACCGATCGAATGTGGGTCAGGATACCCGACGAAAAGCTCACCGAGGTCCTAACCGAGTGCCGCCTGTGGACGGTCGGACGTAAAACAACAACAAACAAACAAACAAACAAACTTCCCATAACACCTTGCCTCTCATCCCCAGGTTTCTCCGACCACCACCACGAGCGGCTCATGAAGAAGATCCATGCCGGGCTCGCCCCAGGAAGCTGGCGAAACAAGAACCGACAGGTATCAACATATATCGCATACCTCACCCAGCACGGACCCCGACCATTGCGCCCGACCCAATATATAATACTGTCCTACATACTCCACCTATCGGACGTGCTGAAAACGCCCGGCGCAGTACTCAACTACCTCAGCGGCGCACGCACATGGGTGCGGGCGGTTGGAGGCTCACACGACGCATTTGACACATACCCCGTAGGACTCATGAAAAGAGGCATACAGAGAACATCACATCACGTGCCGACACAGGCCCCGCCCATCACGCCGCGTGACATAAAGAACGTTGTCGAATTCTTCTCCCGTGCCGGACCGAACGGACGTGTTCTGAAGGCGGCGACACTCCTAGCATACTTTCACGATACTCAGGCAATCCAACCTGCTTGAGTCCAACGACTCCACGACGAGCGGACACACACTGCAAGCAAGCGACGTCACCTTAACCCCCGAGGGCATCAACATCCACATGGCATCTACAAAAACCCGCTGGAGACATGGCGAACACATCGGCATTGCCGTCCCGGCGATACCCGGGTCACCCTTCTGCCCGGTGGCCGCCTGGATTGCCTACGCCAAACACAGCGCCCTGCACATGCAAGGTCCAGCATTCGTCACCACATCGGGCATGCCCCTGCGCCCCAATGCCCTGCTGGCTACCATACGCCTCGCACTTGCATCATGGGGCCACCCTGCACCACGCACCGTGACCCTACACAGCCTGCATCGAGGCGGTGCACAGGCGTGCGCCGCCCTCGGCGCCACACTGGACGACATCCAGACATTCGGCACCTGGACCTCAACGGCAGTGCACCAGTACGAGCCACGCGACGCCATCAGGCCATGCCCCTTCGCACTCTCCACTACCTTTGGTTGAGCGCTCGAACATTACCCTGACTCATGAACTATTTTCCGTAACAAGAATAACATCTGACAATGTAAAAATCATAAACGAATTAAAAATACCCACATTAAACTATTCGCGTCCTGAGTTATAATTGTTCATGTTGCGGTGGCAACATGGGTAATTTGGAGCTCAGGACCGTATAACCTTAACCACTAAACTCTATGGGACGGTGGCGCCACCTATACTGCATACCGGGCGACAACCGCGCCCCCGCCTAGCGTTTCGGGCTGGCACCATGCCAGAGACCGGAGCAGCTCACTTCCGCCAGTGAACCCGAACCTGCCGCGTGGTTGCTGCGAGTCTCCGCCCGATTTACTCAGCCATCCCACCCACCCATCTATAAGAATAAGGTTGAGCGCTCGAAATTACCCTGACTCATGAACTATTTTCCGTAACAAGAATAACATCTGACAATGTAAAAATCATAAACAAATTAAAAATACCCACATTAAACTATTCACGTCCTGAGTTATAATTATGATTCCTCATCAGATGTCTAAGAAGCTCTGTTATGTGCAGCAGTTGTGTTCTTGTGCTCATCCTTTAGCTTTGCCTGTAGCAACTCAAGTACTTGACTTAGCTTGTTCTCACCCCAATAGGTCTTCTCCATCACTGCCTTATTGTGGATAGCTACCCCTATACCATAGAATGTACTGTTTGTAGCCTCATTCAATTTTATATTTCCTGAGACTAACAGTTTTGCTGCCACAACAGGGTTTTGTCTGAACTTTTCCTCCACAATTTCCGTCAGGATGCATTCCCGTTTAGCACACCATTCTGCTTTTTCCTCAATGCGGTCTCCTAGTCGGTTGGCCTGTTGTGGTGTGACAGCTGTCAATACCTCTTTTAGACAGTCATCACAGCCATGTTCAACACATTTAGCAGCTTGCAACATGTGTTCAGAGGTCATGTAAACGGTGTCATTTACAACAATTGGTGCCGGGTAGAAGTTTGATAGGTATGAGTGTTGGGAGTGAAAATACAGTTCTCCATTCACCTCAATTGTCTTCGATTCAGAACCTACCAGACCTGTGGTAGGTTCTGAAGTTCTGAATGCTTTGTCTTAGTATGGTTTATGATGACTCCATCATTATGAACTTTCACATCATGTCCCAACTCCCGTGCTCAGATTGCTACTGACCTAAACTCTTCCCGTGCTCGCCTAGTGTCTCCAGTAGTGTCATCATTTAGGTATATATCCCTTTGTAGTCATTTGATCCTTTGAGTTTTGTTCTGTTTAAATACACACTATTGCGATCCTTGACTGCATTGAACACTACTAGAATTGGCCTAGGTTTGTTGTAGTTTGCCCATCAATTCTGAAGCTTCCCCAGCCTTGTTGTGTACTCAATGTCTGTGTGTTTCACACCATGTGCACCAACTAATGCTGCTAAATTCACAACATATTGTCATAAATCTTCAGCATTGTGTTCTCGTTTGCCATCAATTTTCATGTTACTCATGCTTTGTTTGTTTTCTATCTCATTTATCCATGATGATTTCCATTTGTTTTCTTTTTCCATTATGATCCCCTGATTTTCCATGATCTGAAGTTTCCTTTTATTAGCAGTTGGTTGTTCCTGTACATCTGTCAGTTCCACAGTTAATCTCCTGATGTCATTTGTAGTTGATTTTCCTAAATCTCTCAGTGTTGTATTTAGCTGTTCAATCTGTGAGTGGTGTGAGTGTAGTTTATTTAGTTCTTTCTCAGATACCATAACCATCTTTTCCTTTTCATTAGAAGGGTGCATGTCAGTTGTGGATGCAATGTTGGAGGGTTTGTTTACATGTTCATCCCACTCACTTGGTTCTGTGTCTGCTGGCGTCGAGTTAGCAGGCATGAGAGCTGTAGCTAGGCCAGTTTGCTCATTGGGCTTTCCATGATTCCTTGTTTTATCATACACCACTGGTGATTTCTGTGACATGTTTATCTGGTTTCCACTTCCGTTAGTTGGTATGTAGTTTTTTAAAGGTGGTATCTAGCTCTAGGAAAGTTTATGCGTTGTATAAATTGTTATGCGAATATTATTTGGAATGGAATCCACCTGCATTGCTTGTCTATTAACCGATATATACATATTTGTGGTACTATAAGAGCTATATGGTTAATTATGGGTCTGCAGGCCAGTAATGGGGTGGGCGATATGCGACTCAGTCGTTGTAATACATTGGTGTCTGAGAGCCACCCGATATAAAGTCGATATATGACTGAGTGCTGTTATTGTGTAGCTTTGTACTTCAGGTCAACGGGTCGACATGCACTCCGGTAGGACGGTTCTTCTTATATTTGTAATTGCTTGCTTGTCTACTGCTCACTTGACTGGGGTGAAGCGCCTTGCCTACCAGCTCAATGCTCCCAATATGGGGGAGCTACCGACTCAGGGGGTTCACGTGTGTGCGTGCTCCCCCACTATCTGTCTCACTCGCGCAGAATTAGTGTACTAATTGTATTGTCTTCTCACTTACGTAATAGATCAAATAATATGCACCTATGTCTTCAATCTAGATCTCTCTCTTTGCTGTTTATATCCTATTCTGTGATTAAAATATTCCGCCTACAAAACGATGTGTTACCCGCACGTCATATCATGCCTATAATCCGTGGGTCCTAAGCAGTGAAATAGCGTGAAATACACACCACAGAATAGGCCTTGCCAGAGTATCTATATTATTAATCTGAATAGCTTTGAAAATGTACTAACCTCCCAAATCCATATTTGTAGTAAGTAGTAATAGAACTATTAGTAGTTTGATAATAATGTTTTATCAAACGCAACGTCCTTGACATGGCCTAGGCTAGATAAAGTATTCACCCCGTACTCGCAGTACGCGGGTGAATACCAACCCTATATAAAAACGGTCGAAAAAGTGGGTTAAGGAAATGAGAGCCTAATTTCACAATCTAAGAAGCAACATTTATTCTTTACATATGTCTTATTGATAGCCCGCTACCTTTGAGTTGAAAAATATAATATAATATCTAGTTTAATCAGATTTAAAAGTGAAATCGACGGCGTTCTCTGGCCGCCATCTTGTCTTTTTGCATTCTCGCCAATTTCACAAACTCTGTGCCAATATATGCAGCCATTTGATACTGGAGCCACGGTTTCTAGTTCAGGTTCCATACTAAAGCTATTTTCGCCCGTATTTACACTACGTTGTCCTTCACCCGTGTACTACAAGTACCGGGTGAATCTTTTATCTAGGCCTAGGCTACCCTAAATAAAGGATTCACCCTGTACTCGCATTACACGGGTGAATACCAGCCCTATATAAAAGCTGTCGAAAAAGCGGGGAAATGAAATGAGAGCCTAAATCCACAATCTAAGAAAGAACCTTTAGTCTTTGTATATATCTTCATATTTCTCCGCTAAATTTGAGTTGACAAATATAATAAAACATCTAGTTTAATCAGATTTAAAAGTGAAATCTAAGCCTAGCTAGGTATGTGGGATTCCGTTAGGGGCGCATCGGTCACCATATCTATAGTAAAATGTTCCTGCATTTTCACGATTCCGGCCTTGATTAAAGTACTTTTGCATTGGAATATTTTCATAAATTGTATATCACTGGAAAGAAGAATCCCTAATCTCACCAAATTTCACATCAAAATAGCAAAATCAAAACAATTAGAGCATACACAGCTGTAACAATATGGCAAGGGTCACAGTTTATTATAATGGGGAATCCAGATTAAATTATACAATAGATGAATAGTCAATAGCTAGCTATCCCTTAATGCTAACAGACCCTGGTCTTGTCGCTAATTCTAGAGTCATGAACTGACTAGATTTAAATCAGATAACTGACTTAAGCGTTTGCAAGGTGCGTTAACCTTTGGTAAAGAACATAAATACCTGCTCACTTTATGTTAGCTTCAAGAGAATGCGCTTCATTTCAATTAAACGTCAGGCAGTAATGTAAGTAAGTGGCATCCGCAACTTGTCTTGGCCAACCGGAAATTGTCGTGGCGACTCAACTGGTCCCATGGCCTTTGTTTTCCCAGAGGTCGCCACTGTGGACAATACCACGGTAGGTACAGGGACCCGACTACGGAGCGACTATGCCCAGAAGGTGCAGCAAACATGTCAGCTAACGCAGCACGCTGAGAGATCTACGATGAACATGATTTTATTTTATTTTGACTATGATTTTATTTGTACTCTGTCGACCCCTCCCACTCACAGGGTATGAGAGCAACACTATAACAGCATGGACTGTATATCACAGGGTATGAGAGCAACAATATAACAGCATGAAATGTAAATCAATACGATGGTTTAAGCTACTTATTCTCAGGTTCAAGGAGTGGATGCACTCAGACGGCACCCAGCGGCCGCCATGGGTACTGGAAGCCGACTAGTTCAAGTATAGTGGCGACATCTGTGAACAAAGCCAAGAACCCAGGTTCAACAGTTTAACGTGAATAATGGAGAATAATGAGTAGTTGGGGGAGAGAAGTAGAGATAGGTGGAAGCGGGTATAGGGGGAGTGGAGGGAAGTAGGAAAGGAAGGAGAGGTGGCGATAGTTGTAAGATATTGAGCTTTTGCAGGTTGGGGAGTGAAGTATAGATTGGAAGAGGTAGGTGCCAGGTGGGGGAAGTAGGGAGAAATCATGGAGGATAGTTTGTTTGTTTGTTGTTGTTTTACGTCCTAGCAACATCTAAGGTCATATCAGGATGGGTACCGACTTGTGACAGTGCGCACTCATGGCGACTTTATAGTGCTGTCCCACTGGGAAACCAGGCCGCCGGCACCATGACCTGGTATCCCACTCAGTCACATTATCCTGACACTGAGCACACCAGTCCTTGCCCTATCCTAATAATGCCGAGCGCCTGGCTAGGAAGCAACAAGTATCAATTTTAAAGTCATTGGTTTGACTCGACCGGGACTCGAACCCACGACCCCACGATCTACCAGCACGGGGGAAGGACGCTGTAACTCATTCGGCTATCCCGTCTGGTCATCATGGAGGATAGAGAGGTGGCGGATGGTCTGTATGGAGCGGTTGTAACTTGTAACTGGGGGAGGGAAGTAGAGGTAGTGTCTATAGGTGGAGACGGGTGAGGTAGGCGAGGAAGGGGAGGTTGTGAGATATGGAGAGTTGAGTAGGTGGGGAGGGAAGTAGAGCTAGGTGCAGGACAGGTTGGGGAGGTTGGGGGAGGTAGGGGAGGAGGGAGAGCGGCGGGAGCGAGTGAGACATGATGGAGCGGTGAGTAGGCCTAGCAGCCTTGGTGGTGGGGAGGGGGGGGGGGAGAGAGTATACATAGGTGGGGGCAGGTAGGGGGTGGTAGGGGTAGCGGTAAGAGACGGAGGTGGGAGGAGAGGATGCTGGTCCAGGCGTCTGTTTAGTCGATTACATAGATATCCCTGTTGTAGGGCTATTTATCAGCAACGTTTTAAGTCACTAATCCGAGAAAATATAATTTGATTTGATTTGAGGTTTTGCATGTCTTTGTTCAGAAGCTATCCCATTTAATGTTTCTAGATGGGTATACGACAGTCTTCCCACTTTTAGATATCAAGTAGCATTGAAAGAATAATAACAATGCCTGTCCCGTCTATTGCCCATCGGCAGGGAGCAGGCATACTTTCCTGATGGCTTAAACACAGTTTTAATATTATTAGGCCTACATTTGTGGAGTCAGCGAATTAAGGACATTGCGTTCGAAAACAGTAGGTCTTCCTCATTCCAATATCCCAATAATGCCTACTAGTACCAGGCTAGGTAGTGACAATTATTATTTTTGTTAAGTCACTGGTTCGACTTTGCCAGTGTTGCACCCCGCGGGTTCGAATCCCACGATCTGCCACACAGAAAGTGGACGCTCACCTCATTCGACCATCGCTCCATATAGTTCTAACCCAGTACCGTATTGTGACATTCATCCTGGTGCCAGACGGTAATTAAACCGGTTTATCGGTGGCTAATAATTTACAACAGGTGGGTGAGCCAGCCAGGTGGGTGAAAACTGTAACGGTCTGTTTTTCCTATTTGGTGGAATTAACATAAATAAACGAATCATTGTGAACGGAAACATATATATATATATATATATATATATATGTCGCTCTTCAAGGACGGGTCCATTATCCACTCTGCATAGACTCTACCTATATATATGCAACGAAGTGTGTACATGCTACCTTCTAGGTATGCATTTGTGCACAATCATGTGCCAGTATTTAAACTTCTGTTTCTTTTCCCAACATAATACTGAATACACACTGAGCTATACGCTAAAGTATGCACACTGGACGTATAGCTTGTATACACGACGGTGTATGCAAATGTAGGTAGAGCGCGACTTAGGAGTGTGCGTATAGCCAAGGTTCGCGGAATATTCCGCTAGGGTGCACGGCGGCGCTGCGGAGCCCGCGGATCGGCGGGCTGCGATGAGCAACCACTGCCTGCCGAACTCACACCGGGTGCACATGGTCCGCGTTTCGGTTGTTTTAAAAAAGATATATGTATCGGCCAGTCACCCTCTCATTTGTTAAGTGCGATCCTACAAGGTATGAGATTGCGACGAGTGGCCACCCCTCGAATTGGACGAGTCCACTGCTCGCCTGAGAGGCGCCTAACCTCCCTCCCTCCCGCCGTGTCGCCATAGGACTTGGTACAGGTGACAGCCAACCGGTAGTCTTCACGCCACGATGCCACTGTCAGGTAAGTCTCGCCTCTTCTTTACCATTCCGACTGGAACCATTCTTGTATCATGCCTGAAACACACAGGTAAATGTGTAAAGGCTTGCGATTCACAGTGTGATGTATGGTGATCCAACCACTATCAGCGCTGGCTCTGTGTATGTGACTTTGGGGAATGTTCTCCTGGGGCCATATGCATGGAGCAGTGTTAGGAAGCAAAACGCATTTAGCGCAGGATTTCTGGTTTAGCGCGGACAAGTTGGTATGCATGGAGCAGTGTTAGGCCTAACACCGAGCGTTTAAACTCGGAAATTCTAACTCCGATCATATCTGGTTTACAGCGGTGTTAGTGTCAGGATGGAACCCAAATCTACTCAATGCTATCATATTTAACAGAATTACATACACAATAAGTGAAATTTAAGCAAATTAACCCTAAAAACGAAGCAATATTAACGCAGCAGCCACATTGGCAGCGATATTAATAGTTATATTTTCGAATCGACTAACGTAAAGTAAACAAATCGCCGCTGGCGCCGCATCGACGTCGCTTTCCAAACTGGCGCCGGCGGCGATTTGTTTACTTTATGTTCGTCGATTCGAAAATATAACCATTAATATCGCCGCCAATGCGGCTGCTGCGTTAATATCGCTTCGTTTTTAAGGTTAATTTGCTTAAATTTCACTTATTGCGTATGTAATTCTGTTAAATATGATAGCATTTAATAGTTTTGAGCCTAATATATGGCTACAAACGCAGAGGGATTTCCCAAATCTATAAATACAGTCACGTTTAGCTATCACTCACCGTTTAGGCTGCCATGCATACGTTTTCGACGACGCCGATAAACGGTGATAGCTATGCAGTGTTAGAGGGATAACACCACATGCCTCTAACACTGCTCCATGCATATGGCCCCTGGGAGGAGTTGTGTTAACATGGCGCAGCGACAGTAGTGTGTGGAGGTGGAGGTTGGGGGAATGGGGGGGGGGGGGGTAATAGTGAGGAAGGGGAGGTTGGCGTGGGGGGGGGGGGGGAGGGGCTCAAGGGGAACTCCATCTACTTCTAACCTCACACTATCGCAACAGCCCTGGCCGCGCCATCAGTTCGGAAAATCAATAGGTGATCGATACTCTATTGTGGGCAGGAGGATTAGGGAAAGGGGAGGGAGGGAAAGGGGAGAGATGCATGCATCCATCTTTAAGCCGTGGCAGGCTATTCACCACCTACGTGATGATAGGGGTGGCAAGGGGTAGTAGGGTCATGGATAGCTCCTTCTCCTGACATGAACTCTATCTTTACAAGTTTTTGATAACATAGGGATGAAAGCAATAAATACGGAGATTATTAAATTGGTGATGAATTTCCGTGAAAATGCAGATCTTCTCCCATAGACTTATCATTGTCAGGGAATCGCAGAAAAATGTTGGAAGTCAGGTTTCAAATAGCCTTGTCATGACTGCATTATCGCCCATACTTAACTCGTTCTTGTTTGGCAGGTATGCTATAGCATCATCTACAGTCATATAAGAACGATTTTCGAACTAACAAACTGTTGTCATATACATCCTATTTTAAACAAATTTGTTTAACGTAAATTGGTAAATATAAAAAATCGATGAAATCAGCGAAACTGGGGAGATCTTTCATCCTCTCCAGAATGATGGCCAGTGTAGCATGGTATAAAATATATAATATCACAGTGTTGGATCATTGGTGATATCCCGTTGTCGGTGTATACATTACTAGGGTCACATAAGTACATGTCTATGAATTATATACTTTTTATTAATTATAATATCGATAGGCCAAATGGCTAAGAATATTATGATTACATAATTAAATATTCCGAGAATATTGTAGTAGTCTGCATTAACCTCTCAGGATAGGAACCATAATAACCAGAAAGCAGGATAGGTGTGGATAGGGTGTTTGCACCAGGGAGCCTTGATAGTAAAATGGTTAGAACGCTAGTCTTGGATTGGCATTCAAGTTGCATAGTTCGATGGTTTTGAGTTTCTGTAATTTTCCGAGAAACCTATATCAGGTCGATGGTGTAATCTACTTTACTTTAGTTGGAAGTAACTTTTTTTTTAAATGCTAACTTTTGAGATATTTGAAATGCAAACATGCATACATAATTTCGGCAAGCATGCCAACATTCTGACACTATCGGCTTCTGCAGTAACATATTCTATTACATTGCTTCAGGATTCCCTTCTATGTGGTCACAACTGTTTAATAAGTGCACCAGTATCTAAGCTACATATGTAGAATACAATCTAGATACTTACTTTCGTTTTGGAAATGTTGTCCTCATCGGACTATGCAGATTTAAGTAAATTTAAAGACCTGCTCTCGGCGCAATATTTTTCATTTGCACCCCACTCCCCACGAATAGGCTAAATAAACTACACCGGCACATTTTGCCTGATGCAGGTGCCATTCGAGTCAAGGATGAATACTACTTACGCCAGTGCTATCTATAACATGTCTCCCTTGGCTGTACCAAAGACCCTATAATGCTAAGACGGCTCACTCGCTATCTCTCCCATGGTAATGTAAATTTCGCAGTGCCACCTTGTGGTGGGTTTGATCAGCCCGGCTGCTGGTTGGTGTTTCACATGTAAGCACATACGATTATAGTATACATGATATAGGTAAGTATGAATACACATCAATATGAAATTGCTATGAACAAATACACATCATCATCAACATCATCATCATCATTGCCATCATCACACATCTTTCACATTCATATATACATTTATACATATAATATTGCAACTGTTTAACCAAGAGAACAGCCAGCGCACCAAGTGGTGGGTTTGATCATTTTGATTACACAGTACAGGGTGATTGAGCTGTCTTAGGAACTCTTAGTATTATAGTGTCTTTGGCTGTACATACATCAAACACGCAGAGTTGGCTTCACCGTAGGCTTTAGTGTTTTCTACAGGTATCGCATTCTCCATCTCGCAAATAGCAACATGCAGAGGTGACCGCTTCCTGTACATAGTAATGCTGGAGGGAAACTATTTCATTAACTTCTACATAGATTTCAAATAAAGAATTCTGAATGGATTTTATCTTCTGTCCTAGCATTACTCACATTTTTTTTTTTTTTTTTAAACAAATGTCTCACAATTAAGCATAGTATTACGCATTCCGGTATGATTTATATGGTTAGATGTTTGCTTTATTTATTTGTCTTATTTTGTGACTAGGCACTACAAATCACAATCTCTTTCAAATAGTATACTGAGACGGTTAATTCCAAAGCTAGACTAGCTTCATTAGATTATTAGTACCTTTTTTCAACAAGTCATCTGATCAACAAACATCTATCATATACCATTTTTCAAGGACCAACTGTTTAGGGCAAATCGTAATGAATTTTGCCACCAACCATCTAATTATTAACCCAGATATAGATGGGACTGGAACCCCGCGGGAATGCCCAATAGATGCCTTTCAATGTTTGTAAACATCGTGTATGCGCGCGCAGCTCGGCTGCAGAACGAAGGCACACTTTGACACTGCCACTGAGTTTGCACGTACGCGCAGTGTAAAACGTTTATTTTATTCAGAATTAATAGCAATGCAGAAGCCTAACCATATAAATTTAATGTAATCTATTCGGTGAATATGTTTTCTATATGTGTACCAAGCAGTTTGTTTCTAAGTGGTGTAGTTTTAGAGATATTTTACTTTTTCTGTATGAAGATTGCTCACGGCCATTGACAATGCACTGGCACTGACACTCAGAATATCCCAACTTTCACTATTATCTCTGTTTTTAATACTTTCAGCGTAAATTGCTCTTAGGTTACATTAAATACTTCAGATCTTCCTCTTCAATCGCGCATTAAGATATTTTTAATCGATCCAATGAAAGCTTTTAAATTTATTTTACAAAAATAAATGCTCCACATAGACATAGCATTGCCGTATTTTACCCTTCGCGGGCAGTTTGCCCGTCCGATGAAGGCTGAGCCAATCACCCGAGCCACTTTTGGCGCATGCGCACATCTGCAACCGGGTCGAATAACGAATACTTCTCCGCGTAATTATTTATTTTAATAACAAATATACGTACAGCAAAATAGGATTTGAGTTTTATGTCCTGGCACCATCTAAGGTCATATTAGGACGGGTACCGATTTTAACTGCGCGCACTCATGACGACTCCACTCGCGGTGTTCGATTGAAATTCTGACGACTCGGATACCCGAGTCGCCCGGGCAACAACCCAACCGGTACGCGCAGTGCAAAACGTCGATTTTATTCAAAATCTATAGAAATCCAGAACCCTAACCATATAAATTTAATATAATCTATTCGTTGAATATGTTTTCTATATGTGTTTCAAGCGGTTTGTGTCTAGGTGGTATGGTTTTAGAGATATTTCACCTTTTCTCTATGAAGATTGCTCATAGCCATTGAGTTTGTAGTGTGACAGTGTGTCATCCTGCAGCCAGCACTGACCTAGATACCCGTGCTGACGTCACATGAAATTGGTCAATGGAGAAGCAGTCCACCGCCTTAACCACTCCGAAATAAATAATAATATTGTTGTGTATGTGTAGGGAATATCATAAAGAGCAAATAAGTAAATTACAGTACCGACGAGGATGGGATTCGAACCCACGCGGGCATAGCCCAATGGATTAGCAGTCCATCGCCTTAACCACTCGGCCACCTCATCGCTAAGTTTGTAATGTAAAATATGCTTGTTGTTTGTGCATGTTTACGATATATAACAAATCGTCCCTGACAAAAATTAAGTAAATCTATTAAAGTCCCGACGAGGATGGGATTCGAACCCACGCAGGCAGAGCCCAATGGATTAGCAGTCCATCGCCTTAACCACTCGGCCACCTCATCGCTAAGTTTGTAATGTAAAATATGCTTGTTGTTTGTGCATGTTTACGATATATAACAAATCGTCCCTGACAAAAATTAACTAAATCTATTAAAGTCCCGACGAGGATGGGATTTGAACCGACTCGGGCAGAGCCCAATGGATTAGCAGTCCATCGCCTTAACCACTCGGCCACCTCGTCCGTAATATTTTAACGTAAACTACGATAGTTATCTGTGTATGTTTAGGATATATAAAAAAAGATCCCTAACACAAATTAAGTAAATATACTAAGATTACGACGAGGATGGGATTCGAACCCAAGTGGGCAAAGCCCAATGGAGTAGCAGTCCAGCGCCTTAACCACTTGGCCACCTCGTCTTTCAGTAAAATAGTTTTTCCGAATCAGTAAAGTGAACAACATTTCTTCCTGGCTTCATAAGGTGCGCGTGACACGAGTGAGACATTGCGCGAAGTAAACAATAAATTATTGACCCCTGAGACCAGTTGGAAAGCATTTTGTCAGTACCCTACCCAGAACCAGTCTTCTTCTGATTACCAATATGAGTTTGTAGAGATGGTTATCCGTTTTAAACATATATTAGGCATACCCTAAGGGGTCACCGGATGTGGTGGCCGAATCGGAAGTGCGCAAGCCACCCGTTCGGGAGATTGGGAGTTTTGTTCCCGATCGAGTCAAACCAATGGATTACCAAATTGATACTTGTCACTCCCTAGCTTGGCTCTCAGCATTAACCACTTGGCCACCTTGTCTTTCCGTAATATACTATTTCCGAATCAGTAAAGTGAATATAATTCCTTCCTGGCTTCAAAAGGTGAGCGTGACACTAGTGAGACATTGTGTGAAGTAAACAGGATCGTCAAACAATACATTATTTACCCCTGAAACCAGTTGGAAAGCATTTCGTCAGTACCCTACCCAGAACCAGTCTTCTTCTGATTACCAATATGAGTTTGTAGAGATGGTTATCCGTTTTTAACATATATTCCTGATACAAATATTCATTACATCTTTAAAAGAAAAATATCTATCCACAAAATAGATCAAGTACACCTTCCTTAGAATAGTTATGATACAATCAGAACTGATGAAACACTACCCACCAGGTTGAAACTGAATTATTCCCTGTTGTGATACCCGGAAGCGATAGGTGAACTTACAAAAGATATTAGGCATACACTAAGGGGTCACCGGACGCGGTGGCCGAATCGGAAGAGCGCAAGCCACCCATTTGGGAGATTAGGAGTTTGGTTCCCGGTCGAGTCAAACTAATGAATTACCAAATTGATACTTGTCGCTTCCTTGCCTGGCGCTCAGCATTCATAGGATAGGGCAACGACTGGTTAGCTCAGTGTCAGGATAATGTGACTGAGTTGGATATCGGGGCCTGGTGCTGGCTGCCTGATTTTCCAGTGGGGCAGTACTATAAAGTCGCCACCAGTGTGCACTGTCACCAGTCGGTAGGCTACCCTTCCTGGTATGATTTTAGACGTTGCTCCGATGTAAAAACCCATCAAACAAACAAACCGTCTGCACCATGATCCTACTGATACTAAGCTAACCAGTCATTGCCATATCCTAGTCATGTCAAGGACCAGGTTAGATAGCTACAAGTATTAATTTTGTAAGTCATTACTTTGACGCGGCCAATTTTCGAACTCCCAAAAGGGAGTTCTTATGGAGCTGTCACCTTTCAATGCATCACGCAAACGTACGGGATACGTTGTTATGCGTTACATGTACGTTAGGCGTGCATTGGTAGATGTCAATGTACATCGACGTTCATCGACATACGGCGGCGCGTATCAGGGGGTCGGCGAAGTTTTGTGCATGCACAAAACTTTCAACATACGACAACCAATGGGGGCTTACGTTACGCCTACCTTAGGTGTACATCGAGATACATTAGACGTTGTTCCTACGTTGTCCTATGTTGACTTTTGTTCCTCTGACGGAGAGCGTTCAGTCTGCGTGTTGGCAACGTAATGCCAAAGTATGATGACGTTGTTCTAACGTCTGCATAACGTTTGACCGACGCGCGGTTGGCATTTCTCCACCATGTGTCAACGTATTTGACGTATAGGGCATGTGTCTGGCACTTGCTTAACATAGTACTGATAACATCCAGTGGCATTCTGCGAATGTGCCATGAGTATTTTGCAGGTGGGTCGGGTGCCCCCTGCATGTTGGCATGCACTACTCATGCGTTACGCCAATGTCATGCGTGCTGGGTGCACACTGGAACAACGCCAAAATGTGCTGGACTGTCGTTGGACATGCGTCACTCATGCGTTGGCACTACGCTTTCATAAGTTGTGCAACACATTTAACGGTCGCTAGCGGAACGTCGGGAGCACATTCTGCCAATGCTAGGTAAATGCTGCATGTGCGAGAGGCATGTTAGCCACACGATGTGCCAAACTTTTAGTATTTTTTTCCTCATGCGTCAACATACGTTACCACTACGTCAGACCGACGCTATGCTTACGTCCACTACGGTATGCTGACATCCAACTTTTCCCCCCGTCCTGAAAAGTTTGGCACATCCCAAAGTAAAAAAGTGATTTTGCGCATTGATGGCACGCTTGCGAGATGCGTCGTAATGTGACAGGGCCTTTACCGATTCTACCGGAATCTCTGAGAATCAACGAAAATGCCGGCAGCGAAAAAGTATGTCACTACCTTTCCAAATGTCGTCTGCTCAGGTGCCACTGGTTCCTGCCGGCGGGAAGGCTCACGTGACCTAGATGGCTTGTTTCTGTTGTGTGTCTATCTCCAGCATAGAAATAGCGCAACCACAACACGTAAATCACACCCTAAATCGATAACAGCCAATTACAGATCGATCACTGTGGGCATAATCGATTAACCCGACCCGGGCGATTCGGGTCACCCGAGTTACTAGAATTTCAAATTAAACACTGCGAGTGGAGTTGACAAAATCACGTGTTGTGTGCAAAACGACCCGACCCGAGTAACCCACCTCTTGGCTGGGGTTTGCTAGGACCGATGACGTCACATTTGTGCTGGTACCATCCTGCAGGATAATAGCTCCCAGTACCATTCCTACATGTTTTTTTTGGTAATAAAACAGATTAATGAAGTGGAAATATAACTAAACTATGCAATCATAAAATACTTTATTTGGTTGTAGTTATGTCCGTTATTAAAAAAAAAAAAAATTTAAGTTTGGGATTAAGCCACCATTTTCTCCAGCCCAAGCGTGGAGTAGCGTATTCGATTTTTCGACCCGAGTCTGTAGGATGTGCGCATGCGCCCAAAAGTGGCTTGGGTGACCCGAGTTCAGGGCAGGATATGCGTCGTATAGACGGCGCCTAAGTGGCCATTGCTCCGGCTTAATGCGATGGTTAATGGGGATTTAGGGACTGAGTCTAAGTTGCTTTCTAACCAATTCCGCTGTGCACAGTGTATGTGTATGCACACATTGTTGCACGTTTCATGCATCATTATACTTCAATGTCAGCGTTAACTTATTTAATACAAAAATATTTTTAAAATGTCAAGCATGGGAATCACATTAATCTTAATTGCCCATGAGTAAGTATTTGAAGCAGCCATTCCGAATGTTTAAATACATCTGAGAGGTCGGTGCTAATGTGGACCAGCATATGATGTTTGTTTGTTGTTGTTTTACATCCTAGCAACATCTAATGTCATATCAGTATGGGTACCGACTTGTGACAGTGCGCACTCATGGTGACTTTATAGTGCTTCCCCACTGGGAAACCAGGCCACTAGTACCATGACCTGATATCCCACTCAGTCACATTATCCTGACACTAATCCAACCAGTCCTTGCCCTATCCTAATAATGCTGAGCGCCCCGCTAGGAAGCAACAAGTATACATTTTTAAGTCATAGGTTTGACTCGACCAGGATTCGAACCCACAAACTCATGGGTTGTGATCTCCTGATCTCCCAAAACAGGAGACGGATGCTCTACTCATTCGGCCACCCTGTCTGGTCAGCAGGATATGAACACTCGTCGACATACTTCTGCTACAAATCGACTATTTGGCCCGGAAATACAAAACATAAATAATTGAAGGCATGTACATAAATGATAGACACGCTTAGCAAAAGAATGCCAACATAAATCATGAAGTCAGAGAATTTCACGAGTTCACCATCATCATCATTTCATGAAAGCTGCCTGCAAAAGTGTTGAAGTGCTGCTGGATTTTGCAAGTTACCAGCGGCACTCTCTCAGGGAGCAAATAGAGGTTTCACACTGGCAAGAACATGTCCAGACAGACGCAAAGCTATTTGTCCCTGCAGTGGCTAGTCGGGAGATGTTGGGAGTTCCATACATCAACCCTCCTTGATGATGCCACAGTGACATGGTTTTCTGTTCAGGGTTTGCTCCCTTAGCCTTCGGTTCTGTCAAGAACCTGTACCACAAGGCAGTGGTTTACAACTCTGTAAGGCAGGGGCGTCAAACGCCCTGAGGTATTGCAATACCTGCATACCTGACAAATTCACCAAGCATATATAATTAAAGTTGCTAGTCCGATGGGGTTTATTTATTGTGCAATTTATGCAAGTTTCTGAGATAAATATATTAGATTGATGGCTATGATCTATTTTCATTAAGTTTAGATTACATTTTAATTAACTGGCCAATTTTGGAGATATTTAAAGTGAAAACTTGCCAAATTAATGTCGGCATGCTTTTCAAAATGTTGCACTGTAGGCTTCAGCAGTAAGATGTTCTATTAGATTGACTTCTTATCCCCTTATATGTAGCAACGTATGCTTAATATTGTTATTTTACGTCCTAACAACATCTAAGGTAATAGCAGGACAGGTACCGACTTGTGACAGTGCGCACTCATGGCGACTTTATAGTGCTGCTCCACTGGGAGGCCAGACCACCAGCACCATGACCCGATATCCCACCCAGTCACATTATCCTGACACTGAGCCAACCAGTCCTTGCCCTATCCTAATAGTGTTGAGCGCGCCTTGCTAGGAAGCGACAAGTATCAATTTTTAAGTCAATGGTTTGACTTGACCAGGGTTCGAACCCATGATCCCATGGTCTACCAACACGAGAGACGTCATGAGTGAGCACTGTCACAAGTCGGTACCCCTCCTGATAAGACCTTAGATGTTGCTAGGACGTAAAACAACAACAAACAAATTAAATATATATATGTATATATACATTCACAAATATATATATATATATATATATTACTATCCGAAAGTGATCGGTGACTGATTAATGCGATGTGCCCATAGAACTATATGTTTTACTTTTAGTAAAGTGGTTGATGCGAGGTGACTATTAATTATACAATTCCATGATCGCCCGTGTGGAACCCCAAACAGGGATAAACACGGTAACTATGGTTATGTTTCCTTGGATACCGTAGGACACTCACACAGTGAGGGATGGATGGACATATGCCCATGTTAATAGTAGTCCATATATCATTATTTGTATATGACAGAATTTAGTTATTGCAGAGGGTAGAGATGATAAAATGATGTAGGCGTATTGATTTCTATTCATCCTGAATTATAATCATTTTATTTTGGTAAATATTGTTATTCATCGAAATAGGGTTTTATTAGGGCCGAAGCACTGGTATTCCGATAATGCTTAACTTCGGTATTTTTTCTTTTTTTGGTAAACATTTATATTTATCTGAATATTCATTTTTTTCTGCGCCGGACAGCACTATAAAGTCGGCCCCTGAATACACACTGTCGATACCTATCCTACTGTTACCTTAGATGTTGCCAGGATGTAAAACTCCAACAACCAACAAAAGAACCTGAAACATGTACTACCAGCAACGACCAGACGGGATGGCCGAATGAGTTAGAGCGTCCGTCTCCCGTGTTGGTAGATCATGGGTCGTGGGTTCGAACCCTGGTCGAGTCAAACCAATGACTTAAAAATTGATACTTGTCACTCCCTGGCCTGGTGCTCGGCATTATTAGGATAGGACAAAGACTGGTTGGCTCAGTGTCAGGATAAAGTGACTGAGTGGGATATCAGGTCATGGTGCTGGTGGCCTGGACTTCCAATGGGGCAGCACTATAACGATCGCCATGAGTGCGAACTGTCACAAGTCGGTACCCCTCCTGATATGACATTAGATGTTGCTAGGACGTACAACAACAACAAACAAACACACAACTAAAAGCAACACTGGTTCTCGCCACTTCCATCAGAGGGTAGGTCGATTATGGAAATGACCGGTAGCACTTGATTGCACAACTTTCATGGAATTTCACCGGGTCGATTTTTATTCACGGAAAGTCAGAATGCATAATTTTATTAAATTTATTTTCAAATGATCACTTTAAAAATGGGTATTCCTGGTATGGATTGCTAGTCCTGGAGGAACCGGACGCGATGGCCAAATATGTAAGAGCACTCGTTGTCTTATATTGTGAGATGTCGTGAGGTTTAAACCCGGCCGAGTCAAATCAGTGACTCACAAAATGTATGCTTTTCATTATCTAGCTTAGCGTGTGGCATTAATATGACAGGACAATGACTGATGTTCTCAGAATCAGGATAATGTGATTGAGTGGGATTTTTAATCTATGTGTTCTCTGTGGCAGAGTGGTTAGAGGGTCTGACTTTTTTCTAGGTCAGACTCCTAATCTGAAGGTCAGGGGTTCGATTCCTGGTGCCTTGCCAATTTGGAATTCCACCGCTGTGTATAACTTACAGCATCATCAAAGGCCAGTTGCTCTCATACCATGTCTATGGTGTGGAAGGTTAAAAATCCCTTGGGTTGGTAAAAGTGTAGGCTCGGGCTTTCTGTTGACAAACTGTCTAATGGTGCAAACAAGTCTATTCAGACTTATCCATGAGAGGCAGTATAAATCTTCAATAAAGAAATATTAAAAAATCACCCACATTTGACTCGGCCGGGTTTCAAAATCCAGACCTTCCGCACAGGAGAACCTGCGCTCTTACCGATTCGACCACCGTGTCCAGTCCCACAAGTGGAAACTAATACGCAGGTTTATATATTGCATATGCAAATTTAAGTGTAGGGGTGAGGGGGAGAGGCACCACCACTTCACCGGGAGGGGGCACACACACCCGCCCCGCTCATCAACCAATCACAACCCACAACACTAAACCGCTCCAACCAATCACATCACAGCACAACCTCTACCACACACCCTGATGGTCAGTCTGTAAAGCCGCCCACGACTGACCACAACTCCAAGCTCAGCCTTATTAGGATAGGACAAGGACTGCTTTGCTCACTTGCTATCCGGACCGCAGTTCGTCCGCACCTCTCTCTATCTCCTCTCTGCTGGCCTTGTTCCTCCTTTCTATGTCGGAAAAGAGTTCCAGGAGGGGGAGCCCGGCGGCATTTCACTTTCTACTCCAACTCTGTCCGTGTCTATGGCTCGCTGGTTGGTCACCATAGAGCAAGACATGGTCCTTTGACTCAACTCTCCTCATTTCTCTTTCCTAGACTCTACCCTTTCTATTTCTCCCAGGCATACTTCTCCCCCTGGCCAGGGGAGTTGTGTTCTTGGGGGGACCCTGTACCTTTACGCTTCTCTCGCCTTGCTCTCGTTGCTGGAACCACCGCTGCGCCCATCTTTACCTGCCCTTCCTCAAAACCCCTGCTGCTGTCTGCTGGATACAACTGCTCAACTACCGCAGGACCGAAGAGATTTGGTGCTGCCCCAATGCTTCGCTGGTACAACGTTGTAAAGATGTCCCCAGCTTCTACAACCACCCCTACTGAAGATTAATCTTCAACCAAAGATTGCCCGATTTATGAGAGCCTCTCTATAATGTTGCAGTCCTGCAACCAGTAACCGTCGTAAGGTTACAAACCACCCCAAGCAAGCAAGCTACTTTGCTCAGTGTCAGGATAATGTGACTGAGTGGGATATCAGGTCATGGTGTTGGTTGCCTGGTCTCCTAGTGGGGCAGCACTATAAAGTAACCATGAGTGTACACTGTAATACGTCGGTACCCATCCTGATATGATCCTAGATGTTGCCAGGATGTAAAGCCCCAACAACCAACCCTTGGGGTTAGTAGACATGCTAGCAGAACACTCATCGATTGTCACCTGTGTTGCAGGTGTTGAGGGAGTTGGCAGACAGGTACACTATCGAATAAATAGACTTGTCTTGTTCCCAGGACCTTCAGTGCGTCCTGTAGTGATGAGGTACAGCAGGAAATACCAGTTTGACAAATATTGGGTCAGCACTGGTAATGATATACATTTAAACTAGTAATTTAGGTTGTTGATAATGACACGAAATTATGTAATATATGGATAAGAGACGTGTCCCTCAGCTATTCATATGTGGATATTAATAATGCATTAGTATGGCAATATCTATGGTCATATCAGGAGGGCTACCAATTTGTGACAGTGCGCAGTCATAGCTACTTAATAGTGCTGCCCCACTTGGAGATCAGGCTCCGGACACCATAATCCAATTCCCCACTCTGTCCTCTTATCCTAATACTGTGCTAACCAGTCCTTGTCCTAGCCTATTAATGCCGAGTGCCAGGCTAAGAAGCGACAAGTTTCAATGTTATAAGTCATTGATTTGACTCGGCTGGGTTTTAAACTCCCGACCTTCCATAAAGGAAGTCTGCGTTTTACCATTTCGGCAATAATTCCTAAGCTAGCTATCATTTCAAAATGGTGACTGGTACCGGTGTCGCAGTTTCAGCCGTCCGCTAGTTTCCGTGGTACGCATACACTCAAATGCATTGTCAAAGGCCGTGAGCAATCTTCATACAGAAAAAGTGAAATATCTCTAAAACCACACCACCTAGAAACAAATCGCTTGGTACACATATAGAAAACATCTTTACCAAAAAGATTATATTAAATTTATAAGGATAGGGTTCTTGATTTCTATTAATTTTGAATAAAACTAATGTTTTGCACTGGACGTACAGTCAAACTCAAGGCATTGTCAATGGGCGTGAGCAATCTTCATACAGAAAATACAGAAAAAGTGAAATATCTCTAAAACCACACCACCTAGAAACAAATTGCTTGGTAGGCATATAGAAAACATCTCTACCAAAAAGATTATATTAAATTTATAAGGTTAGTGATGATGCTGTTCGATTTTGACTCATGCACAGAAGCGATGCATACCACGGAAACTGGCAGACGGCGGAAACTGCGGCACCAGACGTATTCCCCTTAAGTCGACTCTGAGGACTTATATTGTGCCGCTATACTTGTGTATAAGACCGTCTCCTACCGAAATGACAAAGAGGAGCAGACGATTGGTTTGGATCGTTAATGTCCCGGAATTCGCGCTGAGCGATAAATGCCCTACCTAATAAAAGCGAAAAACAGGAGGCAAGTGACGATTTGAACCGAGTTGCGTGCGAGCGCCGGGGCCAAAGGAGGCAGCCAGGCTCAGACGACAGCGATTGGACAATATTCAAATCGAATAAATAAACAATAATAAATAATAATAATTCTCCGAGCGTTTATATGTATATAAATGATTATATATAATATAAGACTTCCCTACGAAATGACAAAGAGAGCAGCAGATTGGGTTGGATCGTTTAATCGACTCCGGGCTGAGCGATAAATGCCAAAGGAAGCTGAAGCGACCACCCAAACCAATCAAGCTGTCTCAGAGCACAAGGTGGCTGCGACCCTCATGTCGTCCATAATCCGGACAGATAAGGGGGTTTTCAAATATGCGTAGACTGTGTCCGAGGCCCAATCCCCACGGACCTTGATCTCTTCCACAGTGGCCCCACATAAGGATAGGAAGGTGCAGCCACCCCGACGCAAGGAATGTGAAGACAAGTCCTCCACATCCATACCGGCCCTCGAAGCAAAAGTCTTTAGAGTTCGCTGGTAAATTGCATAAGTCATAGGTGTCGAACCCCCCTCCCCATCAGGCAGCCTGAATGCTTCCTCAGAGGGTCCCGCGGGAAGCTGGGTGAAATGCCGTTCGACCCAATGCACCGCGCACATCCCCGGGTCCGGACAGCGAGCAACGGGGACCTCCAGGACTCTCTCAGCATACTGGATGGTCTTACTTTTCCTAATAGTTATTACCATTCCCCAGTCAAAGATTTTAAAATCCCGCCTCTGAAGAGTCGAGTCTGACAGGGTCACTTGAGCCTTCCTCAGAAGGGCTCTAAAGGAAACCAAAATTGCAGCTCTCCAAGCTGTATGGCCCGGGGAGGAGCACAGCATAGCAAATATCCTTCTCATCATCGACGGCAGCAAGGGTCAAGCCCGGTGTGGGGCATCACCCTTGACCCGTTTAATCCCTCTAAGGGTCGAGGATATAATAAAACTGTTATAGTCAATAGGCCTAGCGCCATTCTGTCTTAGAAAATAATTTAAACCACTCAGGTAATTCTTGATTGAGCCGTACTTCATAGTGCGGGCGAGCCAAGTTGTGTAAAGGGTGACCTGCTCATCCGAACATGGAGCAGGAGCGCGATCAGAACTGAAAGTGTCTACAAAGTCCAGGTATTTCTTGACTTGAACAGCCCTTGCTGTTAGCGAATTTGGCGCGTAGAAATGGTCCTGATAACCCTTTTGCTCACTTCTCAGCTGAGATATCTCTGTAAGAAAGTAGAGTGCAACACAGTTTAGCCCTACAGCAAAGCACGCCTTCTGGGTCAGCGTTCATAATTCTCGTGTTACTAGCACTGTCGTCAAGGCGGCTCAGAGAGTCACAGATGACATTATCCCGACTACGAATATAAACAGAGTTAAACTCAAAGTTCCTCTCAACTGCCATCCAAAACAACCTCCTGAGATAGTACATGATTCCAGTTGATCTAGATCTGCCTGTGCTCAGGGCGGCCCGTACGACAGCACTATCTGTAACCATAACAACAGTTGCATCCGACCATTTATGCGACCACCTATCGCAGGCAGCATATACCGCTGCCATCTCCTGAATGTTTATATGAGCTGTAGCAACGTGGCCCTCGGGGCTCGAGTGGTGGTGACCAACATAGCCCGCCAACAATCTATCGTCAGCTTCGACGAAGGAGCCGACCAACCAGTCGTTACCATGGAGAGCGGCGAGGCCCCATCCAGATGCATCACTGTAAGAAGAGATCAGGGGGGCAAAGTGGCCAAGGATCTTGGCCTTACCGTTAAAGTGGCCAGAGAATGTGATCCACCATTCCAGATCTTCACGGACCCCCTTGGTCAGCCTAACCCGATGGTGGCCCTCCCTGAGTTTTGCGGACATATCGAATATCCTTCTCGTAAAGGTTTGCCCGCCCCTGATCACCTTCGCACAGTGGGCTAGGATCCCGCCGACCTGCTCCAGGTCCTTCTTCGAAGCTTTCCTCCGATCCCTCATTATCTCAAGTACCCGTCTCATCTTGTCTAATTTATCTGTCGGAAGGGAGAGTTCTAATTTTTTTGAATCAATTATGATCCCGAGGAAGCGCACCCGCGGGGCAGCCTGGCTCACTTTCTTATAGCTTACATAGAAACCCAGCCTGCGGATGATGCCTAACACTAGCTTCTGGGCACCCATCGCCTCAACTTTAGTCCGTCCTAACACACAGAAGTCATCTAGGTAATTAATGACCCGAGTAGCTCCCTCCCTTAGAGCACATCTGACAATAAAATCTGAAATTTTGCAAAATATATAAGGGCTGGAGGAAAGGCCCATGGTGAGTCTGTTATCTAGATAATAGACTCCCTCCTCAGCCAGGGCCCTAGCAATGGCCAGACCCTGACGAGGGCGGTCAGATGGGTGGATGGAGACCGCTCTGTAAGCATCTTTAATGTCTATTGTCGATCGAAAGTCCCCTTTCTCCATGCAGTCTGTGACAGTATCGATGGTTTTGTAGCTAAAAGTTGTGGCTATACCTTGTGTGAACTGGTTTACCGAGTTGCCCTTCGGTCTACTACAATCAACGACGGTTCTACCGCCGCCGTCGTCTTTTGGTACGACAAAGACCGAATGTGTACATTTTGGCTGGATGTCTACCCTGGATATGTTCCCAGCAGCCAGCTCTCCTTGAAACTTCTCATAAATGATATCATGCTCCCACTTATTCCTAGCCTTCTTCTCCCTGGTGCTATAGGTTATATCACAATCGTCATTTATAACCCTGAAGCCATAGACCACCCCTAACAATAGAAAAATCGAGTCAGGATCATTATCTCCTCTAAAGAACAACTCGACTACGAATCTACAGGGCTTAAGCTGGGAGCGGTTGCCTGCAATAAAATGGGTACAATCACAGTTGGCATGAAAACATGATTCATATACTTTAAAATGGAACTTATCACCACCTATAGACTCTGATAAAGATACCATTATGTGGTCTCCAACATCCCAGATATGCAATCGGCCATCAACATCCTTTATATCAACAGTACCCCAAATGCTACATGTTTCAACGCCCCCCTCCTGCACATTGGGAACAATCGGATTAGCATTGGCAACGTGCCCAGACTGTTCGCCATTGCTCTCAATTTGAATGTCCAGGCCACCACCATCTCCAGTGTCAGTCATGTCACCCATGTCCTCGCAAAAGTGCATAAGTGTATCTCCGTCATGAACTTTGTTGCTGCTCACAGCCTCGGTTGGTGTATCACTGTCATTCCGTGTGTTGCTGCTCCTGCTCCCGCCTTGAACGAGGCCCCGGCTAGTCACAGGGGCCAAGTACTCCCGATAGTTGCTAGCCCCACGGTGGCCAGCACCCCGTTCAGCAACCTCCCTGCTGACAGTCTCCCTGTCAGCCATGTCCCTGTCCAACACACCTGCCTTGGGCCACTGAGTCAGCTGGGCACTAGTTTGCCCACTGACCCACTTACCTGCATGATATGCGAATAAGGGTTCATGCTCCGTTACCACAGAACTTGCCTCGAACCGGTCGGTGAGATGTTCATGTCCCAGTCAGTCCTTACACTTGTAGCGTTTGTGGCCCTTCACCCCGCACTTAGAGCAAGTGTGTTTAAAGCGGCACAAGTCCTCTGCGCGGTCGCATCCCCCCTCGGAGTTCCAGGCGTAGCAGGAGCGATTTCCCGGTCCGGATGGCGCCTTCCTTCCTGAACCGTAGCTCGTCTTCCTCTGCCTACGGTTTTGGTCGCTGTAGTGGGACATGCTCTCACTCTGGTATTTGGAAGAGAATGCTGCGAATCCAATCGTCTCTGCTAGCTTCCGTATCTCCAAATCGTACTCGACATGAGCAATGTCTTTATAATGGTCATCCCGCACCCGATTTGTGATAAACTTGAGATGCTGCAAGAAGGCTTTGTGGTCTTGCACGGACAGGTCCGCTATGGTGAGGCACCAGGAAGCACTAGCATTGATTAGCTCATAGGCATTGAGCTTCCTAAGATCCTTTCCCCCCAGAGTATGTTTCTTCAGAGCCCACTTACTCCGTCCGTCTACGTCGGGAGGCACTGCTGTCGCTCCGAGAGCGTGTTGTTCGTCGTCGTCTTCCGGCATCCCTGGATCTTCTCCGTGACCGGCCGTAGGAAGAGTGGCCTTCGTCTTCCCTATCCTTTGTCCCCCACTCCGGCCGAGCCTCCTCGGGAATCATGTGAATTTCAGTTCTGTGGGGGGCCTTCTCTGTCTTGTCGTCGTCTTTTCCTGGCTCGTCCCTAGTCCGTGGACGACCGGCCCTCCTTCTGTCTCTCTCTGCCTGCAAGTCACTCAGCTGGTCCTGGAGATCCTGGAGCCGTAACTCTGCCTCGATTTTTTCGATCGCCGCTCTTGCCTCCTCTTCTTTTTCTTCGATCGATAAGTCTGCCATTGCCGTCGTCACTTGGGCCGAGTCGTCTTTTGATTTACTTGAGGCCATACTTCTTGTGTGCACCGTCGTCCGTTCCTGGTGGTCACAACAAGTCGCAGCGTCGTCCTTCTTGTGATTGCAACCGCAGTCAGTACAGTATGGCAGCGGCATAGGTCGTCCGTTGGCCTGTAGTCGTCCGCTGGCCCGTCAGGGGTAAATGACGAAATCGACCTGGATGGTTTAATCGTCCGTTACGTCCGTTGGCCCAATCGGGCGATGTGTGGAAAAGTCACTAAGTATTTGAGCAAAAACCAAGCGTTCAACGTCGATCAGTCTGGGAATATTTTTTATCCGCTGTCCCTGTAGAAATCGCCGTTGAACATGGATGGTTTAATTATCCGTTACTTGCAAAATCGAACGAGTCGTCCGTTGGCCCAATCGGGCGATTTGTGTTGAACGACCGTTAAAGTACGGACTAGTTTCAAATCTGTACGAATAAATCGACAAGATTCAAATCGCTCGTCGATACGATTAATATGCCTGGTCTAAATAACTATGGACCGACGGATATAGTCGTCAACTGGCCCGAGTATGCATTTCTTAACGATCGATAAGTATTGAGCAAAGCGTTTTCAACGTCGATCAGTCTATTTGGAAATCGACTACATGGAAATATTTTTCATCAGTCGTCCGCTGTCCCTGTAGAAATAAGGTTTATTTATGTGCACGATACCGTTATTCTGTAATTCAGGAACGATCGTCCTTGTTATTGCTGGTAGAGTTCACGGAATCAGCTGAAGTCATCCGTTGGCCCAGGTAAAACAACAGGTAATGCAGGTAAACAAAGGCAGCACAGGTAGCAGGTAGACTGTGATCCTTTCCAAGCGAAAAACAGGAGGCAAGTGACGATTTGAACCGAGTTGCGTGCGAGCGCCGGGGCCAAAGGAGGCAGCCAGGCTCGGACGACGGCGATTGGACAATATTCAAATTGAATAAATAAACAATAATAAATAATAATAATTCTCCGAGCGTTTATATGTATATAATAGATTATATATAATATAACTGCATATAGAGGTGGGTAAGCTCAAGCATAGGCTGCCCAATGATTAGAGGCATTGTATTCACTGTGGTGCACCAACCATCACGTCACCATCAATCAGACATGAATGTACGCCATCAGGCACGTCATTCAGAGGCAAGAACTCACATCAGAACGCACATCAGTAAAACACAGATAACCGTACCGAGGGAGCTATATATAAGTATATGTGAAAATATATGTGCATAGGCATATATGTGTCGTGGGGGTGATGAAAATGGGAAATATTGTGCCTAGAGCTGGACTCGAACCCACATCTCTTTGCATTCCTTGCCAGTGTGCTAACGATTACACCACCTAGGCTCCCTGATATAATAGTACAATAACAATACTAATCTCCCTTCCACGCCTTTATACTTGCATAATGATTATACATCATATATATATGTATATATAGTTACCATGTATGCACCCATATATGCAATATTATATATCATACTATATATCATATGTATATATATGTACAAATGTGTAAATATGTTTGTAAATATCCATATATATAATTATAAGTAAGGTTCGAGTCCCAGTCTAGACAAAATGATCCCCTTGCTTGCATCACCCCACAGTGCAATATTCGATATTTGACAAGCTTTCATAAGTTCTTGCTTTGTTTTTTTCCCGGGATGCACTTCGGATAGCTTCATGGGAACTGCTGATTGGTTAATGGTGAAATGGCAGCATGTACTCAGAACAGGTGAGCAGGAAGGCAGTATACAGAACAGACACACGTAAAACGCAGCGGGGCGCCACCTGGTGCACTCTCCGGGATGTAATGCATGACTCTAACAGAGCAGGCGCGACTGACCTGTGCCGATCAGTAAATCCCTGTGGGTGTCTGTGTTCAACATGCTTGGCTATTTAAATAGTATGTTAGCAAAATTCGGTGAGGAAATGGGCAGGTGCAGAGTGATGGCAGCAGCACCTGGAGGGAGAACTGGGAAACGGAAAGGTGCCTGCCTAGTAGCAGACCAGTTTGCTTCCCAGGTCGCTCACTGCCTCCAAAGGCTATTTAGGACAGGAATAAGATATACCCGATCTGGCTGTATTTACGAATATGGTCGGTATTTTTAAATAGTTGGTTGGTTGGTTGTTGGAGGTTTATGGTCTTGCAACATCTCAGGTCATATTAGGATGGATACCGACTTGTGACAGTGCGCACTCATGGCAACTTTATAGTGCTGCCCCTATGGGAAACCAGGCCGCCAGAATTATCCTGAAACTGAGACAACCAGTATGTGCCCTATCCTAATCATTCCAAACGCCAAGCTAGGAAGTGACAAGTATTAATTTTTTAAGCCATTGGTTTGAATCAACCAGGAATTGAACTCCCGAAATTCCACATGAGAGGACTGCGCTCTACCAATTTAGGCACCGCGTCCGTTTATTTTAAAATAGGGCCTATAGTAAATATGTTTATAGCACTGACATCACCTCTGTGCAAACACCAGTATCGGGTGATAACTGATTAAGCCTAGTACATATCTATATGAGTATCTGGTAGGTACTGTTGTGTGACCTTCACTCCAAGGTCACTGCTCCAGAGGATAACATCAAAGCACGAGCAGGCAGCCACATGTATGCATCACCTACCCTTCAAAACTCATCACCAAGGTCGGCCATGTTTGGTGTTATGGTGGTGCTTCTTATATTATATGTTGTATAATGTATTATACATATATTATGTTTAATGGAGCCTTTATGTGAAGTTGATAAGTTCAGTGCTCAAGCACTGGAACAGCCTTGGCAATGCTCTAATCGCTATTCAGCTGGATACTCAAATAGAATGCCACAGCCTGCGTTCTGCACCGAACCACATCACTAGATGGGAGATTGTCCCAGGATTCTAAACTGACGAAAATAATACAATTTGATTAGAAAATTTAAGGTTAGTTAAATAGTTTTATGGAGTTCCTTGTTAGCTCTGAGTCAATAAAGTCGGCAGGCCTGCTTGAGGAGCAACCAAATGTATTCAGTCACACCGATAGTTGTGTTTGTACGGAATCTCTAATAACATAAAAATATATATATGATATATACAGCTACCTGTGCAGGTTCTTTGTATATTTTTCACTGGATATGAAATGAACATTGTCTGTTTAATAATAGCGATCTGAATATGGATAGTGAGCACACCCTCATCATTTACCTTGCATACCCCGATGGGATTTGATGGCCATATTTTCAGATAAATATCTCAAGTTGATATTGTAACCTCCTGATCTGGTCTGAGTAATAGCTGGTTCCAGCTTACACCATTTTATTGCTACGTACTAGGTATAGATACATATCACAGTAGATAGGATAGATGGCGAATATATTCGCTTCCATATAAACACAAGTAGTATAAGATCATACAACGAGTACCAACCGAACACCCCATTTGCATTACATTTGGTTGGTCGTTCACCCCACCGTTGGATGTTGGAGTTTTACATTCTCGCAACATCTAAGGTCATACATATCAGGATGGGTACAACCTTGTGACAGTGCACACTCATGGCGACTTTATAGTTCTGCCCCACTCGGAAATCAGGCCACCAGCACCATGAACCGATATCCGGCCCAGTCACATTATCCTGACACTGAGCTAACCAATCTTTGCCCTACCCCATTAATTATGGGCACTAAACCAGAAAGCGACAAGTATCAATTTTGTAAGTCATTGGTTTGACTCGACCGGGAATGGAAATCCCGATCTCAAAAACTGATATTAGCATTTGTTATTATATTACATTTCCTGGTGCTCGAAATGAGTAGGATAGAATTCAAAACTGGTTGACACAGCTTCTGCATAATATAACTGAGTGGGATATTGCACCATTCTGCCGGTGGGGCAGCACTATAAAGCAAGTGACGTTGTTGTGCCTTCAGATGTTGGTAGGATGTAAAACCCCACTATCTCACCTGCAGGTGCAGATTCTATAGTCAATGGTGTTGTACCTTGTCATCGCTCAGGTGGGCACGTTGGCAAATAAGAAAATCTATAAATAGATCTACATGCCTGGTAGGTATGGGAACAGCAGGCATATATATGTATATATATCTGGATATGTATATATACAGAGAAAGAGGCACCTGTACCTGGTCGACATGGGATTGGCATTCCTCCAGAGTGTGATGCTAAGGGGCGCCCGCCCGCCAAGTACCCGACAGCTGGGAGGGGGGGGGGGGGGGGCGCTCCACCAATGTGCATGAGTAAATATAGGATGTACATGATACCCTTGCATTTATACTCGCATAATGCATTATACATCACATAAAACTGACACAGGTCTACATCCGGTGGAGGCGAGGAGGGAAGGTGGAGCCACCGGTACAGTGTTGGTCTCGCAGAGTATAACAAATAATAATAATAATTAACCCTTACGTATGTTTATACTCGCATAATTCGTAATATATCATATATAATTTATGTATATGTACACAGATAGAGCTAGGTGTGTGTGTGTGTGCTGGTCCCACATATATCAAGGTACATATATCAAGATACATACGGAACCTAAATAAAAAAACACTATAAAGCCAGTCGTGCCCCACCCCCACCGTCTCGTGAATTAATAAATCCATGCATACTTATTATTTGTAATTGATTCTGCATATATTCACATTCCAAAAGAGCTGTTCTAGATACCTAACTGCCAGGTGTTGTGTCATATATATCAAATGATGATTGTGCTCACTGCTACTATGTCCTATCCTGGCCCTCAGCGCCTTGGATACCAGCTCACATGCATCCATTATGGCTTAGAGGGAGGTCACGTGCATTCCCACCTCCGTGACACAGCCTCACTCACTCAGCATAGTCCGATGCTTTTGAGTTTTTGCTATTTTCTGATATAAATATATTATACTAATCGTTATAATGTACTTTACTTTAGTTTGAAGTAACTGTAATTTAAAATGGCTAAGTTTGGAGAAAAGTATTATTTCTCTATTACTATGTCTATATGGCAGTTTCAGTGTAACTTCTGTAAGTAGTTAAAGTTGCATAGTTCGATGCTTTTGAGTTTTTGCTATTTTCTGAGATAAATATATTATACTAATCGTTATAATGTACTTTACTTTAGTTTGAAGTAACTGTAATTTTAAATGGCTAAGTTTGGAGATATTTGACGTCAAAACATGCCAAAATAATGTTGGCAAGCACACCAAAACTCTGACACCATAGACTTCAGTAGTAACGGGTTCTATTAATTGACTTATTATGCCCTTCTATGCAGCAAGATATGCTTAATAAGGGCACCAGTGTCTAAGTTGAATATGTAGAATCAAATCTAGATAAGTATTTTGGTTTTGAAAATTTGATGTTTTCATCGTACTATGCAACTTTAAATAAACGGAGGGACTGAATCTTTTGGGGTTCAGCCAGAGTTGGATCAACCGAGTATTATATTGTCTGCCTTTCTGTATGTGTAATAATATAAATCATATTTGTCTATAATGCCTCTTTCCGTAATTGCAATATTCAACTTGCAGAGAATGGATAAAGCAGGCTAGCAACCGACTTCGTGAATAACCGTGGACGTCATGATAATGTAGAATCTGGTAACTACTCAGAAAAGAGCAAAACCACGCGTCACCATGGCAACGCCAATGGTCTCCATGGTAACAGCTGTTGTGCTGTTCGCCATTCTGCCCGTTGGATACGCAGTCAAGGAATGTGCTGCGAAACATACTGGTATGTAGCATAATTTGTTTTATGTTCTGGGTTTATTTAACAGGAGCCTAGCTTCTATATAAACAGGTATGCAGTTATGTACTACCTGATATTACAAATATTTTAATAAAATCAAATATATGATGTTTTATAATATTTTATTTCATTGTGTTTTATTCCAATCGTATTTTATCACCTGAGTACCAGCAGAAAATCCCAACCCATGCCTCTGTTTAGGTAAATAATATCTATTCATCAAATAAGATTATTTTTCACAGATGGAACACTGTTGTACTGGTTAATTAAAATTACGGATATTTATTTAACCAAAATTAGGCACATGTGAAAGATACCTTAGCCTAAAGCTGCATAGTCCGATGAAAGCATACACATTTAAATTCCAAATGGAGTATCTACATTTGATTCTACACATCTAACTTAGATACTGGAGCACTTATTAAGCATTTGTTTCTGCATAGAAATGAATACTAAGTCAATTTGACATAACCCGTTGCTGCTGAAGCTTATGATGTCAGAGTTTTGGTGTGCATGCCTAAATTTATTTTTGCATGTTTTCACTTCAAATATCCAAAAAGTTAGTAATTTAAAATAAAGGTTACTTCAAAGTACAGTGAGGTAGATTATAGCAACCACCCTACTATATGTATCTCAATAAGTGACGCTGAAAATCGGACTATGAAACTTTAAATCTTGCTAAAATGAAAATATCTGCGAAACACAGGAAGTGGGATGCCTACAAATGACCACAAATGAGCGTCCTCTACTTAGATCTTTTTTCCCCTTTTTGGTAAATGCTCATTTTATTCAGCCAATAAAGGTATTTTTTTCAGCGCCGAGGCACTGTTCTTCTGGCTATATCACGTTACATTCATTCACGTTTATAATAGAGTCTAAAATCAACAAGAGTTTGATACAAAGAAAAAAAAGAGTAGTGCTGTTACCCGACAGCATTGAGAGATCATTTTCCGTGTCAAGTTTAGGGTAACTTTGTAATACCATACATGGTGAATATGAAGATATTATGGTAGTAGAATTTGATGCGGACTAAATCCTATTCTTCGGTGCAGATTTGATCAAAAGTGAATGATCTTTGGTGTGGTTTCATTGTATTTTCATTGTGTTTTTATTAAAACTAGTTCAGAACCCCTTTGGAACAAATGCTGTGCATGTATGGTCAAGTATTAATAGATCATGTGCTATGGTAGTGGTGCTACTTATCTAGCTTAAGGGGCTGTCACACTACGACCTATGGCATTAGCCTATGCCGACGTATACGCTTTTCAACCAACACGTCGGCATAGGCCATCATAGGTTACGCATAGGTTGGGCATACGTCATATACGGTGTTCATAGGTCGTCATAGGTTGGCGTAGATTGAGCCGCCAAAAAATGTTTGCGCATGTTCAAAATTTTAAACCTATGCCGGTGTGTGGCTCATACATTTCTCATACGCTGGACATACGCTGGACATATGCCAGCATAGGTTAGGCATAAGTTAGGGGTAGGTCGGCATAGGTTAGCTGTATGTTGAACCGGCGTCGTCCACATATCTCTGGCATATATAGCGTGCGCCTAGCTTACATCTAACGTGCGTCTAGCGTGTGCTGGCATACCCCTAGCATATTGCGAGTGTACGGCAAGCGTATGCCCAGGGTAGTGGCTGTCTGTCATACTACCATGTATGGCCTTAGCATATGCTGACCTAAGCAAATGTTTACCAACACATCGCCATACGGCGTTATAGGTTACTTATAGGTTGGGCATAGGTCGTGTACACTCAGCATAGGTCGCAGTAGGTCGCCGTAGGTCGCCGTATCTCACCCTATTTTTACTTTTAAATTATTTCGACACGTTACGCACACGCCGCCGCCATACGTCCTAGTGCGACAGGGCCTTAAGTGAGTGTCCTGCAGATTAGCTCATTAGTCTGTCCCATATGTGCCATCCCTTGTGTGACACTTGTGTGCCGCTTATGCACCCCTTACATGCCCCTTGTGTGCCCCTTATGTGCCCCTTGGGTGCCCATTGTGTGCCCACTATATGCCCCATGTGTCCTCATTATGCGCCTCTTGTGTACCCCACAGATGGCTCCAGCGAGTGCTCCTCATGTGCTCCTCATGTCCCCTTTATGTGCCCCACAGATGGCTCCAGCGTGTGCTCCTCATGTGCCCCTCATGTCCCCTTTATGTGCCCCACATATGGCTCCTGCGTGTGCCCATTATGTGTCCTTTGTGTGGCCCTTATGTGCCTCTCTTGTACCCTTTGTTTGCCTCGTGTGTGCCCATTGTGTGCCCCTCATATGCCCCTTCTGTACCATTTGTGTGCGTCTTGTGTGCCCCTTGTGTGCCCCTTGTGTGGACTTCAAGTGCCCCTTGTGTGCCCCACAGATGGCTCCTGCGTATGCCCTAAAGGGACCGGCGGTCTGGTGCTTCTGGCCCGGACTGACAGCGACAACAGCACCATGGGGATCGTGACCTTGAACAAGGGCAATGTCATGACCCAGATCTGCCTGTCGGCCATGACGTCAGAGGCCATCCGTCACGTGCTGTGCAGGCAGCTCGGCTTCAGCAGCAACATCTTCCTGGCCAGCAGCCATGAAGCTGTCGACACCACCGTCACCAAGTACACCACATTTGCCGCGTGTCGAGGTAGGTCCTCTTATTCCAGGAACTTGATGATTGGTTGGTTGTTGGAGTCTTACATCCTGGAAACATACAAGGCCATATCAGGACGGATACCGACTTCTGTTGTGACAGTGCACACTCATGGTGGCTTTATTGTGCTGCCCAGCACCGTGACCTGATATCCCACTCAGTCATATTATCCTAACACTGAGCTAACCAGTCCTTGCCATATCCTATTAATGTCGAGCACCAGGCTAGGTAACGACAAATATCAATTTTATAAGTCATTGGTTTGACTCGACTGGGAACCGAACTCCCGATCTCCCTCATGTGAACCCCGCGCTCTGCCGCTTCGGCCACTGCGCCCTGTCCAACTCGACGAAGAATCAGAAAATATCTTTTTGGGGGGCAGCTTTACTTTAAAATGTAAAGCTACATTGTCCGATAGCTTTGAGTTTCTCTCACTTTCTGAGATAAATATATTAGGTTGATCATTATAATCTTACTTTAGTTTGAAGTAACTTTTATTTTAAATGACCAACTTTTGAGCTATTTGAAGTGTGAACACGGTAAATTGATGTTGGCATGCACGCCAAAACTCTGGCAGCATAGGCTTCAGTAGTAACAGGTTATAGTAAATTGACTTATGACAGCCTTCGATGCAGCAAAAAATGCTTAATAAGTGCACCAGAATGTAGGTTTGATTAAATTTAGGTCAGTGTCTTGGTTTTGAAAATTTGATGGGTTCATCGGACTATGCAATTAACAAAAAAGCATTTATGACTGTGGGGACCATTGAAAGTTGTGACAGTGCACACTTATGGTGACTTCATAGTGCTGGTTCACTGCGATACCCGGCTACTGGCACCATGGCCCAATTTCCGACTCATTTACATTATCCTGATACTGTGCTAACAAGTCCTTTCCCTATCCTAATAATACCAAGTCCCAATCTAGTTAGTGACAAGTATAAATTCTGTAAGTCATTAATGTCACTCAGGTGGCATTCAAACCCCCGACCTTCTGCATGGGGAGCCTTTCCTCTCACCCAATACGGCCACTGCGTCCAGTGCTAGATCAACATACAGTAAAACCTCTCTTTTTTTTAATCTTTTTTTTTTTTATTGAGGCTGTATTTATACTGTCCATAGCGTATAAGCCCTGGTACCCAGGCTTGTTTTCAATGCTGGCCAGCTGTAGCGCTGGTGTTGTCTTACCAAACAGTACCTGCTGATAAGTTATTTGATTGCCTGCATTTCAGTAGGAGATAGATAGTTTGTTGGTATGCTTAGTAGCCAATGTTAGTTTCTTTTGGGGCTGGAAAGGCGGCCCACAGAAGGGGGCCCAGAAACATTTGAAAAAAAAAGTGATACAAAATTGTGCATTCTGGTGTATTTTGACCAAAGCAATGTGTACAAATACCCACTAAAAGCTGGAAATCGGGGAGATGGTGCTTATTTTGTTATATTTTAGGGAGATCTCCCACCAAAACTGAAAACTTGACGCCCCTGACATATGCTAAACTATAAATAGAAATAAAATTTAAAACATCAAACAAACACAATTACTTGTAATAATAACGCTGCTTTCGTTAATATTTCCTCCTCCTAGGTTACGAAGAATGTCTCGAGGAGTGCGAAGGTCACTCGTGGAAGGTGGCAGGTCTGAAAAACCTAGATGGGGATACGGGTGACTGCTACAGGAGCAACGAGCGCAACATCATATGTACCAACACGCCGGTGGGCAACTACACGGGGGCCCGCCCGACCCCGGTCCCCCTCGTCGGGGACCCACCCTCCGCCACCCGCGGCGCACTGCCGGGCCTCGGCCTGGGCTCCGGCACGGCCGGGGACGCCGTCCGGATGGCTGTCGTACCGGCTGACGCGCCTCGGAAGCCCAGCGCGAAGCTCTTCGACGTCCCCGCCGATGCGCCGATGCTGCCACCCGCCCGCAATTACGACCTGGAACCGCCGGCCGACGTCCCGCTGCCGCGGAAGCCGGTAGTGATGGCGTTGATGGACCTTCCGCTTCCGGAGGTGTCGGGGTCAGCGTCGGGGTCAGCGTCGGGGTCGACATCAGATCTACCATCTGCAGGTCAGACGGCATTGTCAACTATCTTCACTCGATTCTCACACTCTGCTCGGCCGGCTGCCCCGGCTTCAACACCCCGCTTTGCGCATGTGCCTCTGCATGAGTTTCTCCATCTTCCGAGGCCGGGTTTTAGAGCCACGGCTCGCTCAAGCCCAGCACCCACTGGTTCACTTCATGCAGGTAGTTCTTTCACAAGTAGTAGTAGTATTAATAGCGGTAGTGGTAGTGGCAGCCCTGCTGCAACCACCTCTCATTCCCCATCAACCGCTGAACTCTCTGCTTCGACGGTTCCTTCCGGCCAACCTCAACTTGGCGACATCTCCTCTACCGCAACCAACCCTATCCCCACACTCTCCGCTTCCCTAGCAAAATGGCGGGAATTCACCAAGCCTTCAGCTATAGTGAAACACTTTACAACCTCGTCGCCTGCTGCTATGAAATCTTTTGCAAAGCGCAAATTCACAACTGCAAATCCTTTGCCTGATGAGCTCAGAGTTCTGGAGGATATTTCCTATTCTCTTAGCGATGGAGATGTTGATATATCTGAGGCTAATATCAGGCCGCAGCCCAGATTCCCTTCCACTCTCCCTCAAGCCCGCCACCACTATAGTGCCAGTAAGGCTCGACTATTGGCCAAGCTGGGACTCTGGAAGAACAATCCCAGTGTCCTTAACAACGGCAAAATGAAGCTGATCCCTTTCATCCACACAAGGGGCAAGCTTCCAGTGAAGTCTAGTGAGGATTTGTTTCCCAAAAGTAGGACAATATCTCACCCATCCAAGCCTTCTTGGACTACACACGCTTTCTTAAGCACCCCTACTGGCACCGCTGTTCCCTCTGTTCAATCTCTACCTCCTTCATTGCCTACGCTGGGTTCCATCCTACGCACCACCACTACCACCTCCAAGTTTTCAGCCGGCAGGACCGGACACCACCTACCACCACATTCATCATCCGCAAGTTCCACTTGGGAGCATCTCAAAAGCACTTCCGGTCTTAGCTTTGGGGTTTTCACCCCGACCGGAAGTGGTTCCACCCTAACCTCACTCCAGCGGAAGCTTCACCTGACCCAGGTTGAACATGAAGGAGCTGTCAGTGGTATTCCTGTGGTAGACCTTTGGATATATATCACTTCCAGTTCCACAGCCGCTACGCCTAAATCAAAAACCTCAGTTTCACTTCATGCAACCGCTTTGAGTGAATCCAACTCCGATCACCAAGTGAGCACCTCAACCTCAGTTGGAACTTCTGCTATCACTGAAGCAAAAGAGCGAAGAAGCCGCTTTGTGGAAAGCTCAGTGGACACCCCTTCGTCCTTCGTTGAGAGTTCACATCCTGCTCTTTCTGATCACAGCACCTCCTTTAGTTCCCTACACTCCACAACAACTATGACACCCTCACCGGGAAGCTCTACGGACACCCTGGAGGTGAATAAGGGCACCATTGATGCAACCGCTAGCCAATCACAAGAAACCACTGAGCTTTCTCCCATTTCAATTGCATCTGTTGATGATGAGACTGTTATTGTTGGCTCGAAGAATGACAGCACGCACCTCTCTATCAGTATCACACCACTTCATGACCAGCCTACATCACGTGGTACAACCATCACGGAAATCACACCTTCTCCTGTTCCTTTATCCACGATTCAACACCTAGCCCTCCCAACCACCGAAAGTTTATCAATCACTGCAGATAGCACTGGGCTAGGCACTCATGAGATCACCTCTGAAGCTTACGATGAAACTAAATTGTTTGAAATCTATTTTACAGCGGGAAGCACTCCGCTGGCGAAAACTACATCACCTGGAGTAGATGATGGCTCCTCCATGGTTCACTCCAGTACACCTCCTGGGTATTCTCCATCCGGGCCAACTGGAGGTGAGGCTATATCTAGTAGAGAACCTGGGGGCATTCTAGTTGGTGTAACGAAGAAGGCGACACTCAATTTAGCCTCTACCTCAGTCACAAAGAGTGAGTCTACTTTGTCACCAGAAAATACCTCTATGGTTACCTCCACTCTCAGCACGCCATCAACTCAACTTCATATTAACCCTAGTAGTAGCAGTAGTAGCAACACATATAATAGTCAAAGCATTACCTCACCGACACCACCATCGACGAGTGAGGATCACAAGGTCCAGGGTCCCAGTGGAAGGGTAGGTCATGGAGGTACTGCATCCACAACTGTTGGTCTCAAGACAGAAGAAGCTGGAGCGATTGACAGTAGGACAGCTGACTGGACCGAGGTTGGGGTTAGTGGGATTAGTAACAAGGGTGGTAGTTCTCCAAACATGGTAGAAGTTAATAGTCAGTCCCGTGGGGTTGATTCAGCGCCCATTGTTAATGGTACTGTCACATCATCTGGACTGGACACAGACATGAGTAGTAGTATGAATAGTACAAGTGGTAATGTTAGTAGTACCACAACAAATAAGGGGTCCACAATACCAACAATACCTATAAGTGAAGGTACCACAGTTCAGGACTATGACAGTAGTACTTCAGACATGAGTAGTAGTATGAATAGTAGAACTGGTGATAGTGATGTTAGTACTAGTAGTATCACAAACAATAGGTGGTCCACAATACCAACAATACCCATAAGTAAAGGTACCACTATTCAGGACCATGACAATGAGGTCAATAGTATTAAATCCGGGTCAGTTGACCTAGATTCGGAAGAAGTAAAGGTAGTCAGCACTAGAAGATCTTACACGGGTACTCTGGATGCGACCACTAATGCTCGCATCCATGGCCTTGACCTTACCACCGAGTCAAACGCGCCGAGAACTGCTTCTCAGAGTTATGACCTTGAGATGAAAGCCAAGGTCAGTGTTGGTGGCGATATGCTGTCAAGCCGCGAAGGAGCTGCATTGACAACAAGCGCACAGAGTCACGTGACTACAAGGGAAGAGCTATCTTCCGATAGTCCCACTGTGACGTCACGCTCTGTGGATCCCCCCTGGCACACTGTCAATACCGGGGAACCGGGCGGGTTGGTGGGTGGGGAGCCGGGCGGAGGGCCGGGCGGGGAGCCGGGCGGGAAGTTGGGTGAGGAGCCAGGTGGGGAGCGGGGTGGGGTGGAGGGTGGGGCGGTGGGTATTTACACAAAGGAGCAGGTCAGGAGCTTAATTAGCAGCTCAGTGTCACAGAAAACCATTTCAGAGTCGCTGGTGGAGAAGCTCAAACTTGGCCCAACCAATCAGGGCGCGCCTCAGCAGACCGGAAGTCCTTGGACCGGAAGTGCTTCCACCAGCACAGGGAGTAGTGGTTCATGGGACGCAGGTAACGATTTCCTGTCAGCAGTTATGTACACTGCCCGTGTGAGTTGCTGCAGTGAGTTCCTTCTGTCTGTGCGTCTACGTACTGTCTGTGTGTCTGCTAATTCGTTGCTATGGTGACGGAGGCTCATATGTATGCCTATGTCTGTCTGTCTGTGGAATAGCAGTGTAATAATCATCTACAGGTATATATGTATTGCTCAAATACCACAAAGAGGTATACGTATAGGTTATGTAAATCATATTAAGGTTTGGGTTGGCTTATTGCGGTTCACCACCCTAGCAACAATACATGTCATAATCTACCAAAGAAATCTATGCATATATCTATATATGAATAGTATATGAATATATATATGAATAGTATATGAATATATATATATATATGTGTGATGTATAATCATTATACAAGTATACATGCTAAGGGAACATATATACTTTGCTACTTCCTCCATTGGCGCATTGGTGGAGTGCCCCCCCCCCTGCTGTTGGGAGCTGTCTACGGGTGCCCCCCCTCGCACCACACACACTGGAGGAATATATATATATTTAAAATCTGACCGTCCAGGTAGGTATGGAGGCGGTAGTGACCAGGCACAGCTGGTATCAGGATGGTCAGGAGCCATTTACAGCTGGCGCCATAGTGGCAGAAGCAGGAACTAACTCCTGTGACAGTATGATAATACTGTGACAATAGATAATAACAAATATAGAAAAGGGAACTGATAAGTGGTGGTGTCCTTGTTTATATTCCCATAATAGGTTATTGAGCACATATATATACTGTAAAACCTCTCTAAATCGATCGACCTTGGGACCGACTTAGGGAGTTAGAATATGGTTACAATGGTATTGCTGGGACCCAAATAAAGCGATCGATATAGGGGAGTGGTCGATATGTGCAGGTGGTCGGTTAGGGAGGTTTTGCTCAGGATAAACTGATTTGTTTTTTACATGGTGTTTCATAATCCCAATAGAATACATATTGATTTGAAGCAAATGTCCTTGTGTTTTCAGTGTAACCGTTTCTGTGCTGTTTTGTGTCAATCGTTACAATGGACAAAAAAAAACAAAGAGTTAGCACCTTTTGAGCCAGGCTCATATAGAGACAGGGAGATGGAGAGAAAGAGAGACCAATGAATAGAGTACGGTGGTGTATTGAAGGTGAGAATAAAACTCTGGTAACAGTGGTGCATGCTGGGAGATGGCCACTGCTGGGGCGGTAGGTGGAACCCCGGGTCCTGGCCAATGTGGGCCTGATACAGTGAAGCGTCCGTTCTTGTTAGCGATGACTCACAAAACTAAACCAGGCAGTCACGCTCCATTTGTAATAGTGTTGGCATCCTAAAATATGCCACACATTTTAAATATGAAGGTAACCATGCCAAAAGTAGCCAGATAGCACTCCACACAGCTACATACAAGCCTATGATATGTAAATAGGAGTAGGCTAGTCTAGAAGTAAGAGTAGAAAAAATAAAAGACATATATGCCAAGAAAATAAAAAGAAATTAACATAGAGCACTAACCAGACCAACCAACTATATATCTGCTGCTGAAATGCAGGCAATCAAATACCTTATCAGCAGCTACTGTATGATAAGATAACACCACACTACAGCTGGCCAGCATTGAAAACAAGCCTGAACACCCAGGCTTATATGCTATGGACAGTATAAATACAGCCTCAATAAACACAAAATTTAAAAAGGCATCAGGGTATTTACTATGTATAACATGCATAAGTAAAGAGCAACATAACATTAATACATAAAATTATGCGAGTGTTTTGCCAGAAAGAAAAGCAAGGCACCAACCATTAGGTCTACGTTGTCTAAGTGTAATGAACTGTGTAGTGACGCTTGTATTGTGAAGTTGTGAATATCCCTTGTGTGAATACAATGTAGGTGACGGAATTGGAAGCACACTATGGTTTCAGTAATATTCACCTACACAGTGTTAAATGTGTTGCATTGCCTACTGACACACTTAATACACGACATGCTAAGCGTGAAAGCTGTTGATAACGAAGATGGTACTTGCAGTGTATTATGCCGAGTGGTCGCTAGGCTTGTATGAATTTAATATGCTTTCTTTAGGTATTTACATAATATTATGGAGGATCAGACCATAACATTACTGTATGCCCATCAGCGCCCTCTCTTGTGCTTCTCTCATTCTTAAATATGTATCACTGCCTTTATATATACATATATATATTCATATATGTACATATATATTCATACCTGTACATATATATGCATATGACGAGTTCAGGTGCAAAACCATTTAAACGCCAATTCAAACATTGCGTAAACATTGAAATCAAACCTTCAACAATTTTGTTTTTTAATTCCTATTTTTTTGTTCGTTGCTCCATAATCATGTGATCATAAGAAAAGTGGAATTAGTGAGATTAAAATTATTTTCAAGTAAAGCTTTTTAAAATTTAAACTACATTGTTGGATTTGCGCGTACAGGGAATTGCACCTACGTTATGTACGTGTATATATGCATATATACATATATAGACAACTAATATTTCCGATATTTCTTCAATATTCCGCTATACCAAAATAGTAGGATATTTTTTCACAGAGAGATCCCATCCTTCATTCTAAACTAATTTAGATATGGCAACCCCAATAATTGTTAACCTCCCATGGATGAGTTATATATATATATATATAAGCATATGTATTTAACCATTAATAAAATCGGACATGTTTGAAACAACACATCGTATTACACGTGAACGGCTTTGTGTATTATCCATCACGCGTTGTCATGGTTACAGCCACAGGTAACTATGAGACAGGTCCTGGCTTGTCGCAGATTCTATTAAGTTTGGTTAAGTTAGCACAGGTTAGCATCGCAATAACAGGTGTGCTCAGGCTCCAATCCGATTATAATCGCCATTTGCATATATGACAGATGAATCCATAAGCACAATAAGCGCAGAAATGAGGAAGACCCAACCAGCGCATGCTTGTTCATTCCACACGTGTTAGGTGAGTGCAACTTCCTGAAACAACCCAGCGAGCCCTTCTCGTTGTAAATCAGATATAGTATTAGTTTTGTATTCAGACATAATCACAAATTATATTCATGCTTAGCGCAGAGCAATGTGTTGGTGGTATGTTTGGAATTTAGTATACTTCCGTTAATGTTTAAGTCACACCATATTAGTACTGTCGTGGGGTGATGAAAATGGGAAATATTGCGCCTAGAGCGGGACTCGAACCCACATCTCTTTGCATTCTGGGCCATTGTGCTAACCATTACACCACCTAGGTTCCCTGATATCAACACACTACCCACACCTACCTGTCTATGTGGCTCCTTGCGTGCAGACCACTACACTCATCCCCCTGGAATTGTAAGTCTTTTAATGCTTACAATTACATACATACAGGCAATGCAACGCACTTACATACACAGGGTAGGTTCAACAACTATACAGCGCGTAGCTTGTACAGGATCATGGTCACGGCAACCAGTGTCGTGGGGGTGATGAAAATGGGAAATATTGTGCCTAGAGCGGGACTCGAACCCACATCTCTTTGCATTCCTGGCCAGTGTGCTAACCATTACACCACCTAGGCTCCCTGATATCAACACACTACCCATGCCTACCTGTCTAGGTGGCTCCTTGTCTGAGAGGTCAGTGCAGACCACTACACTCGTCCCCCTGGAATTGTAAGTCTTTTAATGCTTACAATTACATACATACAGGCAATGCAACCCACTTACATACACAGGATAGGTTCAACAACTATACAGCGTGTAGGTTGTACAGGATCATGGTCACGGCAACCACTGTCGTGGGGGTGATGAAAATGGGAAATATTGTGCCTAGAGCGGGACTCGAACCCACATTTCTTTGCATTCCGGGCCAGTGTGCTAACAATTACACCACCTAGGCTCCCTGATATTAACACACTACCCATGCCTACCTGTCTATATGGTTACTTGCCTGAGAGGTCTGTGCAGACCACTACAGTACTTTAGGGAATAGGAGAATTGAAAATGCATGCTCAATGAAGGGCTTGCTAAGTCCCCAGAGTGGTCATGTAAGAGCTGGTTGGGTCTCGTCCGTTCATTGCTGTTTACCCTTTCTGAACCCAACCAGTGGTCCACAACTGTTTCATCAAAGGCTGTGGTATGTGCTGTCATGTCTCTGGGAAAGTGCATATAAAAGACCCCTTGCTGCTTATGGAAAGAGTCGGCAGTGTGTTTCCTCCAAATAAATGTCATAATTTGATGTCCAATAGCCGATGATAAAAATAAATGTGCTCTAGAGGCGTCATTCAATAAAACTAACTTTTGTTTTACTCCTTTCGACAAATAGTTTCATGGGAGTGTACTGGTCTGCACTGACCTCTCAGGCAAGTAACCACATAGACAAGTAGGCGTGGGTAGTGTGGTGATATCAGGGAGCCTAGGTGGTGTAATGGTTAGCACACTGGCCCGGAATGCAAAGAGATGTGGGTTCGAGTCCCGCTCTAGGCGCAATATTTCCCATTTTCATCACCCTCATGACACCGGTTGCCATGATCATGATGATGTCCATTTTGAATGTTACACTTTTATGTTGTGAAGAAGGTTACATTGAGATCATTGTGTGTGCCTGCTAACTGTATATTTCTACTGCTGTTGTCTCTCAGTGCGTTAAATAATGCGCGTTCAACTGTTCCACCCAACATAGTTTTACTTAAGTGGAAAGTGGCATGTATATCACGGCCCCCAGCGGCCCACCAGCGGGACGCCCAATGGAAGGTAACCATGCCAAGATTAGCCAGATAACACACCACACAGCTACGTACAATCCTATGATATGTAAATAGGAGTAGGCTAGTCTAGTAATAAGAGTAGAACAAAATAAAATACATATATGCCAAGAAAATACAAAAAAAATAACATAGGCTACTAACCATACCAACCAAGTATCTATCTGCTACTGAAATGCAGGCAATCAAATACCCTATCAACAGTTAATGTGTGGTAAGATAACACCAACACCACAACTGGCCAGCATTGAAAACAAGCCTGGGTACCCAGGCTTATATGCTATGGACAGTATAAATAGAGCCTCAATTTAAAAAAAAGGAAAAAGAAGTGTTCCATAGATACATGGTAAGCGCTGCACAAACAGACTCCTCGTTGTCAAGCATCTATTGATTTGCATGACATTACATTTGTATGACTGCATTCAACTAATCAATGCAAATAGTCACCAGTCAGTTTTGACTGATCGATGCCCATCGAATATCCAGGTGTTAGTGAACAAGGAATAGATGATATATATGTATATATATATTTATATATATATATATATATATATATATACATATGTATATATATATGATATATATACATATATATCATATGTATATATATATATATCTAAATATGCTACTGGCTCGGAAGCTTTTTTGAAAATATATAAATGAGGAATTTAGGCACAAAACGCTGCAAATACCAATACAAAATTGAAATAAACATTGGAATCAAATCTTCAAAAATTTCTTTTTCTTACATACCTTTTTTTTTCATCAAAAGAAAAGTGCTTCCATTACCCATGAATCTCTCAACTTCCTGCCAATGGCTGCTCATGTTGACATGTGGGCTCTGTCAATTCAAACTTTAAAAAATTGTGGGTTCGAGTCCCGCTCTAGGCACAATATTTCCCAGTTTTCATCACCACCACGACATATATATATATATATATATATATATATATATATATATATATATATATATATATAAGAGAATGGTGCATTTAACACCTTCATGTGCATATGATATTTATGATGCGGATCTTATTGACTGTGGCATTGCTTTGTTGGCATTGATTTGTTGGTATTGATTATGTAATAACCATCGCAAATTTGATGAATCACCTATTATATGTAGTTGGCTTCCAGGGCCGCATACCGGTGGGCTGCAGGGAAGAAGGAAGCACCCTCCCCCACTAGCACTTGATAATATCAGAGAATGTAAAACATATTAGTAAGAAAACAGCATGACAATGTCAGGGTTTTATCTTTATTGCATTTTTAATTCCATGTATCATGAATTACATATAACACATATACACATTGATGTACATATATGTATATATACATATATATTATATTTGTCAACTCAAAGGTAGCGGGTAAATATGAAGACATCTACAAAGAATAAATGTTGCTTCTTAGATTGTGAAATTAGGCTCTCATTTCATTAACCCGCTTTTTCGACCGTTTTTATATAGGGTTGGTATTCACCCATGTACCTCGAGTATCGGGTGAATCCTTTATCTAGTTATAATCGATTATGATCATGTTCATGGTTTGTTTGCTAGCTTGCTCTGGGTTGTTGATGTAAGGGTAATTGTGTTTGTACGCAAATTAAAATTATGAGATTCAAGCAAAATAATTAACTCATGTACTTAATATATCTACATAAATAATACATTATTTAGTCATATAATTACAATAATTAATGACACAAACATTACCTTGTATTATTGTAGCATTACTGATTTATTTACCAAATAACTAAGCAAGTGGTTTTAATCTTTGCCTTTTTAGCAAGTCTCCAACAGGACATTGCTTGCCAAAATTCGCTGACGTCAAAAGGGAACGGAAATGGCGAACTGACGTCACCAGGTTTCCCTGGCAACTATCCGAATTACGCATCATGTGGCTGGAACATCACAGTGGATCGGTCCCTCAGAGTAGTGTTTGAGGTTTACGGTACGTCAGCCCGTTACTTATAACCTAACAACTAACGCTGCCTTTACCCATCCCTTCCTCCTGAACCATCGAACACTGGACACGAGTGTACTGCTACCACCGGCCCAGAGTGATCCGGATCCGCCCCAATGACTCTTCGTTAAATTGTTGTAAAGAAATCCCCACTTCTACAACCGACCCACCTGAAGTTTAATCTTCAATCGAAAGATCGGACCAATTTATTGGTGCCTTTCTATATTGCTGCAGTTCTACAGCTGGTTACCATCGTATGGTTACGAACCACCCAAGAGTTGAGCCCTGTGTCGTGCTACCATTCTGCCAACTCTGCAGCTACTTAGCGCACAGACCTCAGAGGAGAGCTGCACTGACCTTTGAGGGGTCACAGTTTTATACACACACAAATTGTGTTTTGGGGGGGTTCGGGGGGGGGGGGGCGTGCAAGTAGTTGGTCTTGCCTCAGGTGCAAAATAGTCTAACACTGGCCCTGGAGAAACGCAATGGTCAAGATCCATAAGTGACTTTAGGAAAGTGTATTGGGTGTATGCATGGTTTATTAAAGTTAAATGGTCCGATGAAATATTTATTTTTCAAAACCAAAACATGTATCTTAATTTGATTATATATATCAATCTTAGATATTGGTGCATTAACAAGTGATTTGGGACAGCATATATAGAATAATCAGTGAATTTACCACCTCATCCTACTTTGAGAAACCCATCACACAAGGAAGCCATTAATCAATTAGGTTAATCTTGTGGCCTCAGCAGCCTTGACCCTCATTCCAAGTACCTAGTCAGGTTCCAGGATGTCCAGTGGTAGTATTGCTGGCACCATAGCCTGGGTTGATATAAAGTTGCAGATCTGAATAAGAACGATGTAATCATTATGTATATTATTATCCGGGAACAATACATTTGATAATCATTAGGTCAGCCCACATCACATCACATGCCAAGAAACTAATGATGGCGCAATGCCATCAGTAGAAAACAAAGGTACCCAGGCTATATTTTATTTAGGTCATTCCACATCACGTGGTCATTGCGAAATGTCAATACTGGTCATAGCGAGAGGACTTTTTGAAAGCTTGTCAAAAGTATTTTGGGTTCTTTCAGCTCAAATTGCTTCAAAACTAGTCATTTTTCAACAAAATGACTCCGGACTAATGATTAGTAGCTCATAACGCTCAATTTGATATATTTATCTAAAAAATGAGACAAAAATTCAAGCGCCATCGGACCATGCAACTTCAAGTCCTCATATGGGAAATTTACCAATTTGACAATTATGGAAACATACAATATAATAAAACGTTATAACCTAAGTAACATCCTGAATGAATATGGCTTGTAATTGAGAAATTGTACGATATATAAATAAATACCATACTATGTTTTGATATTTGGGACAAGTCGAGGTTGTGGTATTTATCTAAGAATAAATAGGTATAAATAAAGATACCATGTATCACTAGGAGGAATACTGAAGTTAAAACCATAGTGTATCAGCAAATATTCTGAAATTAACGAGTATTATTATGTAATCACAATTTATTTTAAATTTGATCTATTTTTAGATTTAAGTGAAAGGATATTTTGTTTTTATTTGGTTTTGAAAATGCTATCATCCAAATGGTGGCCTCCATTTATTTTGCGATACACATTTGTAGTCAATTCCTCAAATTTGTGTGGTTTTCTTTTTAGCGCTGAATCTGTGGTCCTCAAATGTTCAGTCCATAGCAATATGGATTGTTTGGTCTGGAACAGCATCATTTCAACCTAGCTTGAAGTGAATACGAAAAGCTCTCTGCATCGCAATCACAGACTCACCATTCTTGATAAACATTTCAACAGCAAATGCCCGGTGTACACTGGTCCAAATCATGTTGGGGACCTGAAAGAAAAAAATTACAATAAGATATCGAAAAAAAGAAAGAAAAAACATTGTTTAAACAATTAAAGACAAAACCGAGAAGACATTAGCTCTATGAAGATATCTCTACATCCTGCTTAACTTCACTAGCACCACAACAATGAATGACCTTGTAAAATATGGGAATTTTTTCTGCCGGATCCTATTTTAAGCCCCTGTTACACCTCGCCGGATTGAGGAAACGGATAGAGCCGGACAAAAATATTCTAGTCCGGTGTGATTCAGATGTGAAATGTATCGATTACGTAATGGACGGTAACGGACGGGTAACAGACGGTAACGGACGGGTTACAGACAGTAACAGACGGTAACGGTTGATTATCTATTTAACGATCAACGGACAATTCAGTATACAAAAAGAACTATAACAAAGACAATGGAAGTGTAATGGATATGTAACGGACGGGAAAGGACAGTAACGGATGGTAACGGACGGGAACCGACAGGTAGTGGATGGGAACGGATGGGGAATGGACGGGGAATGGACAGAGAACGGATGGGGAACGGATGGGAACAGATAATAACTGCATAGGCCTATGTCAGTCCGGCGCAATCCGTTACAAGTTTTGCGCATGCTCAAAACTTAGTATTCATTTGTAATGTCTATTTTCTTAATTGTCTTTCCGGTAACCATCCACAGAGTTCCACACTGCCACGCCCGATGCCTTAACTCTATATGAAGGTTCAAGGAAGGGAAGGCTGATCAAGAAGCTCAGTGGGTCACTCAGTGGTAAGTGGTAGTTTAGAGCTGCATGCATAATCTCCCTCAATATATACTCTCGAAGAGTGTTCAAAGTACATAATATCAAGGCATAATGACACATAATCAGTTTAGGTGATGGAGTCCATGAAGTAAATCCTCCATCTTTGAATGAACTGCTTGTACCACCTGATTACATCGGCCAATGAAAATTACTGCTTCCATTTCCCATGAACCTCTCAACTTTCTGCCAATGGCTGCCATGTTGACATGTGGGCTCTGTCAATTCAAACTTTAAAGTTCATCAATCTACTAGACTAATATATTAAAGTTGCATAGTCCGACGGTTTTTGAATTTCTGTATTTTTTCTGAGATAAATATATTAGATCAATCACTAGTATCTACTTTATATTAGTTCAAAGTTACTTTTATTTTAAATGGTAAACGTTTGAGATATTTCAAGTGCAAACATGGAAAATTAGTTTTGGCAACTTGCCAAAACTCAGACACCATAGACTTCTGCAGGAACATGTTCTGTTAAATTGACTCAGTATTGCCTTCTACGCAGAAACAAATGCTTAATAAGTGCATCAGTATCTAAGTTAGATATGTAAAATCGAATCTAGATAATTGATTTGGTTTTGAAAATTTGATATTTCATCGGACTATGCAGCTTTAATCAGTTCAAAACTTGAGGGTAAATATATTGAGTTATGTGCATAATAATATGCTTTGCCTTTTAGATTAAGAACGTATGTGCTCAATTCATTTACCCACATTTTCTCCACTTTTTATATAGGGTTGTTCTTCACCCCTAGTCAGGCTACTGTAGTATGGGGTGAATCTTTTATCTACTCTTTACCCAGCAGCCTCCGCGGCCTCGGGGCGGCCCAAACGCGCCGTCCACACCGTGCACACTGGGGTGAACGCCGTGTTCGCCGAGTTTACGTCAGATGGCGCCACCACCGCGTCCGGGTTCCGTTTGGGCTACAGTAGCGAGGACGCCCCAACCGGTACCCGCACCTCTCCTTGCGTCTATGTGAATCTTCGTTGGTGTTTAAAGCTGCATAGTCCGATGAAGCATCAAATTTTCAAAACCAAAATAATTATCTAGAATTGATTCTACATATCTAACTTAGATACTGGTGCACTTATTAAGCATTTTTTTGCCACATATAAGGGAATTTACTGAGGCAATTTAGTAGAACCTGTTACTGCTAAAGCCTATGGTATCAGAGTTTTGGAGTGCTTGCCAAAACTAATTTGACATGTTAATACTTCAAATATCTCAAAACTTAGCCATTGAAAATAAAAATTAATTCAAGCTAAATTAAGGTAGATTCTAACAATAGATTTAATACATTTATCTCAGAAAAAAATTAAGAAATTCAAAAACATCGGACTATGCAACTTTAACTGACAGCTTAACTTACAAATCCTCTTCTGGCTGACGTATTGGGTCTCTAATGCCAGCTTGTTATAGATAAAACAAAAAACCTAATTTCTTTTTTTGCACACATATGAAGTCACTTTTTTTCTACTTTTTTTTCTGGTAAATATGTTTATTCTGCTGAATAAGTCTTTTGTAAGTGCTGAAGCACTGGTCTTCCAGCCATTTTTCAATTCAGGGTTATTTACACAAAAGGTATATAGAATAAGGTTACAATACCTGTTGAATAGACAATTTGCACCAGGTAACACAATGAAATTCTGAAACTCAAAAGTTCCATAACTATATGGTACAGTAGTGTCATATAACCAGATCAATATTAGTTAGATCAATGTGAGTATTTACATAGTATTTAGAATGTAAGCAGAAGTTATCTTCTGTATTCAGTTGGTAAACTTGTAGTAAGTTTTAATGTATAGCTAATTGTGAGTATCCTCTCCAATGTCTATCCAGCCTTCTCTCAAATGCCTCCTGGCAACAGCTAAGGGCATAACAGGCATAACAGCGCACACTCCTTGCGACTTTACACTTTATATTGTATAGTGCTGCCCAATTGGGATACCAGTGTTCTCAAACCTCACAAAAGTCACAGTGTAAACTGAGCATCCCTACTAACACTCAGGGAGGAAAACAAGACAGCTACGTACAAGCCTATGATATGTAAATAGGAGTAGGCTAGTCTAGTAATAAGAGTAGAACAAAATAAAATACATATATGCCAAGAAAATTAAAAAAAACTAACATAGGCTACTAACCATACCAACCAATTATCTATCTGCTACTGAAATGCAGGCAATCAAATACCTTATCACTATCAGCAGCTACTGTGTGGTAAGATAACACCAACACTACAACTGGCCAGCATTGAAAACAACCCTGGGTGCCTGGGCTTATATGCTATGGAGAGTATAAATGCACTTGCGTATATCTGGATATGACGGTGTAGTGGAAATGCAGTGCCTCCCCCTAGTTGTTCTCAAGCCATCGTTTGATAGGTAGTTGGGTTCGAATCCACTAGATGGCGCCCCACGCTGCCTCGTCCCTACCTCTCGGCCCTGCCCAGTCCCACTCACGCTCCGGACCTGTCCCGCACTACTGCTGCCTCGCTGCTTCCTAAAAAAAATGTATTACTATTTTATTGTTATTATTATTTGATTGCTGAACATTAACGCTTGAATATTAACTCGGTAGGGCATCTTGCCCAGCCAGATACGGTCAATTCAGTAAGGTAACGGTTGTGTTACGAATTAATACCTGTATCCGCCCTTTGTCGTTTGGTTATCTGCTTCCACTACAGCCTCAATAAATAAAAAAATGTTAAAAGAACATGGGGTAGGTAGGCCTGTATACCAAAATGTCCTACACATGGCTCCACAAATTTGAACATAAATAAGGCTAGCCAATAACAGCTAAGATGACAAGGCAACTACGAAATTGAGACTATTGCTGTTCAGCGATAAAAACAAGCCATGATGCAACTGATTCCTCATGTGCAGAGTAAATAAGCCATCACACACAACAACAAAATCATTAATCCTAGGGGCCTGAAAGGGAGGGAGACCCTAGAAAACTTGAATGCACAAATATGGTTTAATTGAGTGTACAGAAGCGCAGCCTAGGGAGCCTGGGTGGTATCCTAGGCCCTATGTGGCAGCCTAGGTGCCTATGTGGTAGCCTAGGGGCCTGGCTGGTAGCCTAGGGGCCTATGTGGTACCCTAGGGGCATGGGTGGTAGCCTAGGGGCCTATGTGGTAGCCTAGGGGCCTATGTGGTAGCCTAGGGGCATATGTGGTAGCATAGGGCCTATGTCGTAGCCTAGGGGCCTATGTGGTAGCCTAGGGGCCTATGTGGTAGCCTAGGGGCCTATGTGGTAGCTTGGGGTCTGGGTGGTAGCCTAGGGGGCCTGGGTGTCAGTTAATACACCAGTGATGGTTCTGTCACTAAGCAGATGGGATGGCCGAATGAGTTGAGTGCCCGCCTCCCATTTTGGGAGGTCGTGAGATTCGAACACCCAGTTTGAATCTATGACTAAAAAAGTGATACTTGTCACTACCTAGTCTGGCACTCGGCCATTACTGGGATAGGGCACGGAGCAGTGGAATGAGGAAGACCAATTGTCTGTGATTGAAATTTCCCCAGCTTAATCAACTAATGTACCATCAAACAATCAACAAGTAGATAGTATTGATTGCGCATGCAGTAGTTTTCTATGTAAATAATAGTTTAAAACACATTTTAGCCTTTTTGAGGGCAGCTGGACTGTACCACCTCATATAGTTTACTAAATAGATTCTATCAATTATTAATAAAACTTTTCTTTTTCTATGGGAATTTGTTTCCCCTGACCACAAATATATGATTGTGAGCTTTCTAATTTAATGAGTGTCTATTGGCACATAATTGATTGTCTGCTTTTACATGTAAAACCGATGGTTTGAACAAAAAAACAAACATTTCTCGCCGTGAATATGGCCTATGCTGCTGACACAGCGTAAAGCAACCACCAATCAACCAAACATAAATAATATTACGCAAACATTGAATAGCAACTTCAAATACAAATATGCTGCATTTATACCACATATTGCCATTCGTTAAAGCTGCATAGTCCAAGAAAACATCAAATTTCTAAAACCAAAACCATTATCTAGATTTGATTCTGCATATTTAACTTCGATGGTAGTGCACTTATTAAACAATGGTGCATACAAAGAAGGGGATACGGAGGCGATTTAATAGAACCCATTTCTGTAGAAGCCTATGGTGTCAGAGTTTTGGCATACTTGCCAAAATTAATTTGTCATGTTTTCACTTCAAATATCTCAAAAGTTAGCAATCTACAATAAAAGGTTACTTCAAACTAAAGTACAGTAGATTATATCACTCAACCTAATATTTTTATCTCAGAAAATGACAGAAACTCAAAACCATCAGACTCTGCAACTTTAATCAAATAATGTACCAGCAAACAATAAAAAAAAGTAGACAGTCTGCATTGTGCATACAGTAGGTTTATACGAAAATAATATTATGCGAACATTGGAAAACAACTTAAAATACCAAATAATATATTGTACTTGTACATTAAATTGATGATTATCACTGCCAGTCTTTAAACCTCCATAGTCCAATGAAAACACAACATTTTCAAAACCAAAACCATTCTCTAGATTTGATTCTACATATCTAACTTAGATACTGGTGCACTTATTAAACATTTGCCACCACACAGAAGGGATTACTGAGATAATTTACTAGAACATGTTACTATAGAACGGTATGGTGTCAGAGTTTTGGCGTGCCTGCCAAAATTAATTTGGCATGTTTGCACCTCAAATATCTCAAAAGTTAGCGTTTTAAAATAAAAGTTACTTTGAACTAGGATGAGGTCAATTATAACAATCAAGCTAATATATTTATCTCAGAAAATGTTGGAAACTCAAAACCATCGGACTATGCAACTTTAAGTGACTTGTCTATAAAGGGGCTGTCACATTAGGTTTTTTTGCGGGAGCGTATGGCGGCATAGGCGCGTTACATCATATACGTCGGCATACGCTGTATACGCTACTCATATGCTACGCATACGCTACTCATACGCTACTCATATGCCGCCAGATGCCGCCAGATGCCGGCTTATGAGGCATACGCCGCCATACGCTTTCATAAATCCGTCCGTCCACATTTTTTTGTGCATGCTCAAAAAATCTCGACCTATGAGGGCGTATGGCCCATACGCTGCTCATACGCTACTCATACGCTGGCATACGCTCCTCATACGCCGGCGTATGCTCCTCGTACGCTAGGGTTACGCCGGCATATGTTTTTCATACACTCAACTTGTGTCACCGGCGTATCTCTAGCGTATCTCTAGCATATGTAGCGTACACATAACCTACGAGTTACGTATGCGAGCGTACTCCTAGTGTATGCACAGCATATGCACAGCGTATTCAAAGCGTATGCCATAGGTCTCGACATCGATCTTGACTCATACGCTACTCATACGCTACGCATACGCAACGCGTACGCTACTCGTACGCTACTTGAACGCTCCACATGCCAATCAAAACCGTCAAAAAATGTCACAGCACGCTCCCATACGCTCCTCATACGCTCCTCGTACGCTCCTCATAGGTTCCACATATGCTCAAAACCACCCAAAAGGTCACCAAATGTCATCATAAGCCGGCACGCGCAGGACCTACGTAGGTTTTCAATACGCTCCCGCCATACGCCGTAATGTGACAGGGCCTTAAGCTGTAACCCGCCTAATCGACATTGCTTCTAGCCGGAGCCAGTCGACCAGAACAGAAGCCTGCAGAGCCAACCAACCGGAACATCATCATCATCGTGGTGTCGATTCTGATGCTCATCATCCTGGTGCTACTGCTGCTGTGCTGCAAGTTCAAGTGCTGCAAACGCAGGTAGGCAGAGAAGCCTATTTGAAGCTCACCCTTTTCGTTAGATCACTTATTTAAAGTTGCATGGTCCGATGGTTTTGAATTTCTGTCATTAATATTATTAGGTTGCTCGCTATAATTTACCTTACTCCAGTTTGAAGTATTTTTTATTTTAAAAGGTTAACCTTTGATATATTTGAAATGCAAACATGCTGAATTAATGTTGGCAAGCATGTCAAAACTCTGACAGCATAGGCTTCAGTTGTTTTTTTAATTTTTTGTGACAAGTTTTTTATTCTGCCCATAACGTGTAAGCTCCAGGAAGGGTGCTTGTTTTCAACGCTGGACAGCTGTGATACTGGATTGGAAGTGGCATTCCAACCATTTCAGAGCTAGCCATTATAAATAATATATATAGATGGATATGTATGTAGTGGTCTGCACTGACCTCTCAGGCAAGTAATCACATAGACAGGTAGGCGTGGGTGGTGTGTTGATATCAGGGAGCCTAGGTGGTGTAATGGTTAGCACACTGGCCCGGAATGCAAAGAGATGTGGGTTTGAGTCCCACTCTAGGCGCAATATTTCCCATTTTCATCACCCCCACGACACTGGTTGCCGTGATCAGGATCCTGTACAAGCTTTGCGCTGTATGGTTGTTGAACCTACCCTGTGTATGTATGTGTTAGTGCATTGCCTGTATGTATGTAATTGTAAGCATTACAAGACTTACAATTCCAGGGGGACGAGTGTAGTGGTCTGCACTGACCTCTCAGGCAAGTAACCACATAGACAGGTAGGCGTGGGTAGTGTGTTGATATCAGGGAGCCTAGGTGGTGTAATGGTTAGCACACTGGCCCGGAATGCAAAGAGATGTGGGTTCGAGTCCCGCTCTAGGCACAATAATTCCCATTTTCATCACCCCCATGACACGTATATTTAATTGCAAGACTTATATTTCCAGCCGCATGAACAATGATGAGTTGTACCACCTGAGGTGAAATAGCACATATTATACGCATGGACGTTGGTAGTAGGCTAATATCATCAGGTAGCCAAGCTAGTCTAATGGTTAAGACACTAGCTCTGGAATGGCAGAAGTATAGGTTCGAATGCCACTTTGGGCACCATATTTCCCATTTTTGTAAAAAAATTAAATATAAAAAAACACTCATTGGGACTTCCCCGATATAATCATGTCCATACCACCATTCACGAGGAATGCACTTGACTTCTGGGTTGTTTGTAACCTTAGGACGGTTACTGGTTGCAGAACTGCAACATTATAGAGAGGCTCCGATAAATCGGCCTAATCTTTGGTTGAAGATTAATCTTCAGCAGGGGCGGTTTTAGAAGCTGGGGACATCTTTACAACGTTGTAACGGCGAAGTGTTGGGGCGGCCCCGAATCTCTTTGGTCCAGCAGTAGTTGAGCACTTGTATCCAGCAGACAGCAGCAAGGGTTTTGAGAAAGGGCGGGTAAAGATGAGTTCAGCGGTGGTTCCAGCAACTAGAACAAAGCGAGAGAAAACATAAAGGTACAGGGCCCCACTGAAGCACACAACTCCTCTGGTCAGGGTGAGGAGTATTACTGGGGGGAAAAAAAGGGTAGAGTCTAGGAAAGAGAAATGAGGAGAGCACTGCTTCATGCTGTATTTATATATCCTTCCAGCAATGACAAACTGTCAAGCTACACTGGTCCCGGTTTTGGGTCTAGATCTAGGATTGTTCCGTATGAATCCACCAGGGAACCAGACGCAAGTACCCCACGTGTAAGTACACATTCCACATCCTCACTGCCTTCTTGCCATCTAATTAAAAATGCTAGTTTGGTGGATAAGAATCATTTGGACAATTAACTCAATACATCCAGTGTTTTTTTCGTATTTTCTTTTAAAAATCACCCTATTATTTTCTTAGTATTTACAAAAAGTCAGCCTCTTGTGGGGATATTAGTTTTGGTGAGGGGATATTGTAGACATTAGTCTTCTAGCCTATCAGATATGATAGTTGAATGAAGTAAGATTTTTCTGGGTTTTTTGTTGTTTTTTTTTCTTGAGGATTTATACTGCCTATCATGGATAAGTCTGAATAGACTTGTTTGCACCATTAGATGGTTTGTTGATAGAAAGCCCGACCCTACACTTTTACCGACCCAAGGGATTTTTAACCTCCCACACCACATAGACATGGTATGAGAGCAACTGGCTTTTGATGATGATGTAAGTTATACACAGTGATGGAAATCCAAATTGGCAGAGGTGCGGGAATGGGGAATCAAACCACCAACCTTCAGATTAAGAGTCCTACCTAGAAAAAAGTCAGACACTCTAACCACTCCACCACAGAGAACAACACTAAGTAGTAGGTCAAGGGGTCCGAAAGCCCCACTGGGTCAATCCAATGACTTAAGCAGTTTCAAATGCATAATTTCCACTTTCTAGCCTTGGTTCAGTATTATTAGGTTAGGGCAAAGACCAGTGGAATGAAGGGGATTCGACCCCCCAGCGTTCCGCTCTTGAGTCAAACCAATGACTTGAAAATTGACAGATGGCGTTCGGCATTACTAGGACAGGACAAGGTGCAGTGGAACCGAGGGAGATTCGAACCCCCAGATTCGGCCATTGGCCGAGTCAAACCAATAACTTTAAAATTGACACATATCACTACTTATTACTATTAGTAACATAACCTGGCCTTCGGTATTACTAGGATAGGGCAAGGAACAGTTGGATGAGTATGACCAATTGTCTGCGATTGATTGACATTTCCTCTTCTTAGTCAACGAATGTACCAACAAAGTAAAAAAATATAACATACAAAATAAAAAATGAATCTGAACCAATAGATTGTGCAAAACTTCTCTTGTCTCACTAGATGACTACGTGGCATGGCTCCGAGCCCCAGGCAGGGGACGTGAAGAGTGAGCCCCGGGAGAAGGAACGAGGTGAACAGCAGGAACAGGAGGCGCAGGAGGAGCCGCCTCCACCTGTCCACTTTGATAGCAGTCGCTCCACCAGGTGCAAGGCCAGGCAGGGTAGCAACACCCCTGGTGAGTCAGACCTAACAGCTTAGATAATGACGTCTTCTTGATGGTCACCCTGGTATGACCTTAGATGTTGCTAGGACATATAGCAAGAACACAAAACAAACAAGCAAAGTTACTCTTTATGGTGTCCATATTTGTATCTGATGTTGCCACTTGGAGAGACAGGAGGAATCCGAAAGCGAAGCTTATTTTTTTCCTTTTTTTGTGTGTGATGGTTTATTTACCCTGTCCAATAAGTTGCATCATGGATTGTTTTCATTGCTGAACAGCACTAGTCTCAATTTGGTAGTTACTATCTCATCTTAGATGTTACTATTTTTTTTAAAATTAATCAAATAAGAAATAACTCAGAAGAGATTTGATAGATTTGACTCTCATGAGTTGAGTGATGATGTTCGCCATATCTGTAGTAGGGCTCAAAACTTGCTGAGTCAAAGCAATGACTTTAATTAAGTATTCTTGTCGCCACCAATCCTGAAGCCCTGTCTTCCTATGATACGGCAAGGAGCAGTGGAATGAGGAAGTCTAATTTTCTGTATTTGAAATTTCCCTTGCTTAATCGATGTATAAAATAATAACAACAAGTTTAATGGATGTCTAACAGATTGGCTATGCACTTAATCCTGAACTCAGTTGAAATAGAGAGCTATGAGATTTAGAGAGGCACATTTTCTATTCATATTAATAATATCCTGCGTGCTTATGACAATGAGGTTACTTTTTGCTAAACTTTGCCCTGTTTGCTGTTGACAGATAACTCTGAAATCTGGTGCTCATCAGAATTTGCCCCTCAAGCCGTAAGTGAAGCGGTTCGCGCTCCGAAGCCACCTCTGCTGACGACTACACCAAGGTCATCGGCAGAGGAATACACTGTGAAGGACTCTATAGTGATGATGGGAGATCACCGTCCAAGCCCAAAGCAGCCAGGACTCAAGACTCCAGGCCCACTCGACACAAGGATCCCGAAGAAGACCCCACCTGGCGAAGAGCAGTCACGTATTGGCGGTAGCGCGCAGGGACAAGATGTTAGTCATCTGTATAGGGTACGACAACGCGAGCGAACAAATGATGACCGCAGGGCAAGCACCGAAGAGTTCATCTCAGTTCCCTATGCAGCTGGCATGTACAAACCCAGTGGGGAGGCGATTCAAATGAAGCCGATGCGTGGAGGGCAGGAGCAGGTTTTGGGGTCCGCGATGGCATTTAGCACAGCCTCAGGAATAGGCCACACATCATCGGTTCTGGCATCGAACACAGTCACCACCGGAAGGAAGCAGACCCTTCCACCGCTGACAAAGTCACCCACCAAGGACATCATAACCGATGAGCAGAAATTGGCAGCTGCATCGAAAGGGAAGTCGAGGACATCCGGAAATCGGCCATCGAGTTCAACATCAACTGGAAGTAGAGCCAGTAGCGCAGGCTCATTGCACACCACGATGACGACGCCATTGGATGGGTCAAGTCAAGCGAAGAAGAGCGGTAATGGAAGATTGGTGAAGCCGTATTCGCTGACCGCAGCACCGCCAAGAGAGCTCACCTGTCCACTGACGAAGCAAATCATGAGGCACCCTGTGAAGTTTGTGGATGGCCATACATACGAAAAGAGTGCGATCCTGGCATGGTGCGAGAAGAATGACACTTCGCCAATTACGAATAAAGCGATACACGAAGTGCAGTATGAAGCAGATGTTGACATGAAGAACAAGATCAAGGCCTGGAAGAAGGAGCGCATGGCTGCCATGTTGGCGATTTCAAATGCTGAGGATCAGGACCCTCATGCGATGAGCAAGATTGACAGCTAGAGTAGTGAGTCGATGCATACTATCTTCGGTGCCCTCAGTGTTATGATGCTACACACTACCCATGTGGGGGGATGTCATCTTGTCACCATCTTGTGTAGTCTCCACTTTACTTCACATGTGATTCAAGTCAGACATCCTCTGTCCATCTACAGCTGAATTTGTGTGAGCAGAACTTGCATGAAATTGGAATCAACATTTGTTTCTTAGCAGATGACACAATTTCTTAACCAATGAATTCCTGAAGATATATTTAAGAAGAAAGGGTATTCATAGCAATTCAGAAAATCCGTCCCTATAAGTATTGATCATATCCACAAGGTCTAGTGGTCTCCTAATAAGCGTTGTATATTTCATTTTGGTTAAAGTTGTAGAGCCTTGAGAATATTACATTTGTCTTTTTTTTAATGTATTATAAATATAGCTTTAAAATATATAAATATATTGATAATTATACTCTATGTAACTTCAGCTTGAAGTAACTTCTATTTAAAATTACTAACTTTGGATATACATGTATTTAAAATGCAAACATGCAGAATTATCAAAACTCTGCCACCATATACTTTTATCAGACTGTGCAGCTTTAAAAAAGAAATGTGACTGCCTCAGATTATGTAGGACTAAAACAAACATTCCACAGCCATAAAAGAGTGTACATAATATATTATTCATCCCATCTTTATTTGTGTGATTGTACAAATTGTTTTTATTTGTCTACCACAAACACTCGCACTGGCTTGTTATCATTCCTCTAAACAAGGTTTTTTTCCCCTTCAATTTACAAGCCATCCAAGTTGGGACTGCACTAACTAGGTAGCTCCTAGATAACAGATTCCCCCTGTACTCGAAGTTCATAGGGTGAACGACAACGTTGTCTAAATACGGGCGAAAATAGCTTTAGTATGGAATGGGAAGTAGAACGCCTGCCTCCATTATCAAATGGGTACTTATATCGGCACAGAGTTGGTGAAATTGGAGAGAATGCAAAAAGACAAGATGGCGGCCATAGAATGCTGTCGATTTCACCTTTAAATTCTATTAAACTATATGTTTCATTATATTTTTCAACTCAAAGGTAGCGGGGAAATATGAAGAAATATATAAAGAATAAATATTGCTTTTTAGATTGTGGATTTAGGCTCTCATTTCATTTCCGCACTTTTTCGACAGCTTTTATATAGGTGTGGTATTCACCCGTGTACTTCGAGTACAGGGTGAATACTTTAACTAGGTAGGTCCTAGTGCTGGTAACTTGCTTGAACTTTGTCTCTGATAGTGATAGTGATAGTGATAGTGATATTGATAATCACACCAATATAACCACCAAAAAGGTCGCTACTTCATTAACCCTTATCTACATGACCTTTGACCTTTGAATACACCGCTGTCGCCATGCCCCGTTTACAGGTGTAGTTGTGTATATTTGCGCTTGAAGTCGCTGAATTGACAGCGCAGTCTTTGCCTTACATTGTATGCAGTTATCCTTCTACCCAAACCAACCTGCTGCAGACTGTATATCCTGCATACTTTCTCATATATATTTCTTACAAATATCATTACTACGATCTATAGATGATTTTCGAAACTGAGATGCTTCAAAGTATCTGCGCTTCGTTTTAATCAGCATCAAGGTCAATTAATAGCTAGAATGAAACAGTTATCGTTGCTTGTGGATGTGTCCAGTAAGCAAAGGTGAATTCCAATTTACACAATTGATCTTCCTCTTTAGGATTGTTCCATATGGAGCTATTGCAGGTAGACCAGACCCATCTTATTATCCTGTCCTATGTTACCCTATTATGTAGATCAACAAGGAGGGATTTCCGAAATGATATACTAACTTATCTTATAATCATGTCCTATGTTATCCTATCACGTAGATCAACAAGGAGGGATTTCCGAAGTGATCTACTAACTTATCTTATTATCCTGTCCTATGTTATCCTATCATATCGGTTAACAAGGAGGGATTTCCTAAATCAGCCACCAACAACCCTGTAACGGTTTATTCACAACTCTAAAATAAGCATAAAATCATCTACTACCGTCCTCATATGACCTTAGATGTTGCTATGACGTAAAACAACAACAAACAAACAAAACTCTACTGTTCAATTATGTGCTTGACTGCATTTCATCTTGGGCATTTTCTGCATAAGTGGGTAGTGTTGTATTAAGCCTAAAGGTAATTTATTTCATATAATATATTATATACCATATTTACACTATTGGATCGGACAACGGCGTTCAGAAATCTTAAATCTGTATAGAACCTGTATGATAAATAACACGTGGATATCCATGCATACGTATCACAGATCCAGAGAATTTTGATTACATCTGAGGTTTGAGCATGATGTGAACTTGAATATTTTGTGACAAGGTCATTCTTCAATTGTTCTACTTGCTTTCATCGTTTTTCATATATAGATACACGGGTATATCTAGGATATACTGGTGTAGGGAGGGGCGCAGAGTTCCCCTGTCGTAAGTTGGTTGTAACCAGAGAGCGTGTATATAAACAGATGAGAGGGACAACTGTCATACTAGACCCTGTAACAGCTGCCGACTGTGGCGCTCCAAGTGGTGGTTGTTGAACAAATGGGCAAACTCAAGGCATTGTCAATGGCAGTGAGCAATCTTCATACAGAAAACGTTAAATATCTCTAAAACTACAACACCTAGAAACAAACTGATTGGAATACACATAGAAAACATGTTTACCAACAAGATTATATTAAATTGATATGGTTAGGGTTCTGGATTTCTATTAATTTTGAATAAAACTGATGTTTTTCACTACGCGTACAGCAAACTCAAGGCATTGTCAATGGTCGTGTGCAATCTTCCTACAGAAAACGTTAAATATCTCTAAAACTACAACACCTAGAAACAAACTGATTGGAATACACATAGAAAACATGTTTACCAACAAGATTATATTAAATTGATATGGTTAGGGTTCTGGATTTCTATTAATTTGGAATAAAACTGACATTTTTCACTACGCGTACGGCAAACTCAAGGCATTGTCAATGGTCGTGTGCAATCTTCCTACAGAAAAAGTGAAATATCTCTAAAACTACACCAAATAGAAACAAGCCGCTTAGTACATATATAGAAAACATGTTTACCAACAAGATTATATTGAATTTATATGGTTAGGGTTCTGGATTTCTATTAATCTTTTAAGAAAGTTAATGTTTCTCACTGAGCGTACCGGCAAACTCAAGGCTTGTTCAACAATAATCGCCAGGATCGCCACTGCAGCCTGTGTTACATATTTTCGCGGGAGTTGTCCCTCTCATCTGTTTATATACACGCTCTCTGTTGTAACTATTGACCGTTTGGGGTTCGAATCCGTCAGGTGGCGCCACCGCTCCACCTTTCCTCACCCCCTTCCCTGTAGCACCTCGGCCTTTCCCTCGCTCGCCTTGACCGGGCAACACCTGCTCCTGTCCTGTTCTCAATAGTTTTTATAGATATATATATAATCTTGTATGGCTCGAAATAGATGAGTGAACTGAGTGCTGGTCTTATGAATATATATGTCGTGGGGGTGATGAAAATGGGAAATACTGCGCCTAGAGCGGGACTCGAACCCACATCTCTTTGCATTCCGGGCCAGTGTGCTAACCATTACACCACCTAGGCTCCCTGATATCAATACACTCCCCACGCCTACCTGTCTATGTGGTTACTTGCCTGAGAGGTCAGTGCAGACCACTACACTCGTCCCCCTGGAATTGTAAGTCTTGTAATGCTTACAATTACATACATACAGGCAATGCACTAACACATACATACACAGGGTAGGTTCAACAACCATACAGCGCAAAGCTTGTACAGGATCCTGATCACGGCAACCAGTGTCGTGGGGGTGATGAAAATGGGAAATACTGCGCCTAGAGCGGGACTCGAACCCACATCTCTTTGCATTCCGGGCCAGTGTGCTAACCATTACACCACCTAGGCTCCCTGATATCAATACACTCCCCACGCCTACCTGTCTATGTGGTTACTTGCCTGAGAGGTCAGTGCAGACCACTACATATATATCGTCTAAATTGAGCGATATAAGACTACAAATCTTCATATAGTCTTGCAAGAAGTGTTTCGAATATATTTGTCTTCAATGTTTCCATGTGGTTCTACTTAAATGTTAAGTATCTAAACAAACTGAATTATCCGAAGGATTCCTAATAATGTGTGGTCTTGGTACATAACTGATTCCAAATCTCTTACATCTATGCCTAGACATAAATTAATATTTCAATTTTATTTATATATGACTTGTATTGATACAGTCTAAATATTGAAATGAATGAATCTACTAAAGACCAATAGTTCCTTGAATGAAGATCAACATGTATTCTATATCTAACATATGATATACTTTAAAAATATAGCTATGTGCGTATATCTGCACACCAGCTACCAACACAAAAGGGGAGGTCGCGAAGTGGTCGCAACTGGTTGCAAAATAGTCAGAATTGATCGCAATCAGAATTGATCTCAGAGCTTTTTTTCTCTTATCTTGTCCTTTACCTATCATTCATGTACTGATGCTTTGCTTATTTCCCTGTAATTGTCTAGCTGTATATTGTTGTAGATTTGTTTACTGTGTAGAGGTAATTGTGATTAGGGTTGGAAGACCAATGCATTAGCACTGACAACATGTTTTTCAGAAAAATAAAAACACTTAAGCAAAAGAAAAAAGTGCTCCTCAGTGGTCGCCGACCTCCATGCGACCAAACTGGTCGCATATGGGCGTTGCAGCTCCTGCACTAAAACCCTCCTTGTGAGCAAAATGATCGCAAGGAGGTCGGCGACCATTGCTTTGGTCGCAAAGAGGTCGCAAGGAGGTCACAAAAAGGTGGGTGGATTTTTAGGTCCAAAGTGGTCACAATGTGGTCGACATGTGGTCTCAAAGAGCTCCCAAGTCCTAGTCTGAATGGGGCTTTAAACATCACGTCCAACATAATTCCAATATCAATTCCCTATTATTAATCCAATTTAGTTCCTTTGCATTTCCACTGTTCTCCTCGTGTAATGTCGTCAGATGCTCTCTTATATATATACTATTTTTAAATGCCGACCTGATAACCAATTAATCATAAATGAGAGAAGTTCCAACAGAAAATAGAGCTAGGTCTTTATTAGAACCAACATGGAATCTGCCGTCCAATCTTCGTCCATGAATTGTTTCTCCTTGAAGTGCGATTACACATTGTTGATGCTAGTCAACAATGTGGAGTGAATATTATGTATTCGTTTCAGTTGATTGCTATGTATTCAATTGTTCAGATTTATTAAACCATTATGGACTGAAGCCATGCAGTTTGTGTTATGATGGTGGAATGTTTGTGCTGACAGAGAGGCGAAAGAGTAGATAACAGGAGGCGTTGCAACACAGTTCAAAGAGAGTCTAATATGACTAACACAACTTTATTTATTTTGTGTGTCTCCATTGTAACGATTGACACAACACAGCACAGAAACGCTACACTGAAAACACAAGGACATTTGCTTCAAATCAATATGTATTCTATTGGGATTATGAAACACCATGTAAAAAAACAAATTAGTTTATCCTGAGCAAATGTATAAGCAGATAATATGTTGATCGTTACAATGGACAATGTTTTGTCCCACATTAATTGCTTAGCACCTTTTGAGACAGTCTGATATATATCATGAACATATGCTCTTGGAGTTAGGACTATTACACTGAGCATCCTATAGGCACTCTTACTCTCAGTAGTTCTAAATTCAAAGCAGTTAATAATTATAGAATGGAGTTAATATTTTGTTAGCATTATATCGAGTATTTCTTTTTAATATTTGTTGATTAAGCAAGGCAATTGATAATCCTCATCCCACTACTTCTTGTCCTATCCTAGTAATGTCGAGTTCCAGGCTAGATGGTAATAAGTATCAATCTACATGTCATTGGTTTGACATGGTTGGGGTTCGAACTAGCACCCTGCTGCAGCGGAGGCGAGTGCTTATCTGATTAGGTTATTCAATCCCGTTAAGAATATATACATGTTCAAATAAGGGAACCAGATTGTGTACTCGCTCAGTAATGCAAGTAAAGTTAGGGACTACTCCATTTTGGTTAGCTACTATTAGATTCACCAGATGGCAGCACCATAGCCATAACTATGTACAACTGACCGGATATGCTAAGCCTGGCTCCTCCTCCCGACTCACCTGCCCACCTATACCCCACGACTCCTACCTTCTCCCACCTACCATTCTCACCTACTCCAGTCTCACCTGGCAGCCTCACCTCTCAATCTCGCGTCTGAAACACTACCTTTCTATCCTCACCTTACCATCTTACATGCAAATCTCAACCTGCACATTTCACCTGCATATTGCCACTTGCCCATTCTCTCCTTCCCACATCTCTGGCCGTAATCGATTAAGACTACCTGGGCGACTCGGGTCACTCGAGTCGTCAGAATTTCAAATCGAACATGGCGAGTGGAGTCGGGAAATACACATGCCATGTGCAAAATGATCCGACCCCAGTAACCCACCGCTTGGCTGGGGTTTGCTAGGAGCGATGACGTCACATCTGTGCTGGTACCTGTAGTATAACAGCTACCGGTACAACTCCTACGTGTTGTTTTAATACTTTTTTTTAATAACCCAGATTTTCAGCTTCTACAATCATAAAATACTTTAAATCCTATTTTGCTGTACTACTCTCGGTTATTGAAAAAAAATATTACGTTTCAGATTAAGCCACCATTTTGTCCACCCCGAGCATATTCGTTTATTCAACCTGAGTCTGTAGGATGTGCGCATGCGCCAAAAAGTGGCTTGGGTGACCCGAGTTGATTAATCGATTATGCCCCAGGTGTCCATCTCGCATGTTTTTTCCCACCTTTCCTAATCTCACGTGTCCATATCACGTGTCCATCTCACCTGCCAAAGTCACATGTCCATGTTACATGCCCACATCACCTGTCCATCTCCACCTGCCAATCTCACCTGTCCATATCACCTGCCCCTATCACCTGTCCATGTCACCTGGCCATATCACCTGTCCACATCACCTGTCCATATCACCTCTCCATATCACCTGCCCATCTCACCTGTCCATATCACCTTCCCCTATTACCTACCCATCTCACCTGTCCATATCACCTGCCCCTATCACCTGTCCATGTCACCTGCCCATATCACCTGTCCACATCACCTGTCCATATCACCTGTCCATATCACCTTCCCATCTCACCTGTCCATATCTCCTGCCCCTATTACCTACCCATCTCACCTGTCCATATCACCTGCCCCTATCACCTGTCCATGTCACCTGCCCATATCACCTGTCCATATCACCTGCTCATCTCAGCTGTCCATCCCACCTGTCCAATATCAAATGACAAATATGACGTGTCCATCTCACCTGCCCATCTCACCTGCCCAATATCAAATTACAAATATCACCTGCGCATCTCACCTGTCCATGTTACATGTCCATCCCATCTGTCCAATATCAAATGACAAATATCACCTGTACATCTCACCCGTACATCTCACCTGCCCTTCTGAGATGTACATCTCATCTGTCAAATATCAAATGACAAATATCACCTGCCCATCTCACCTGTCCATTTTAAATGTCCATCTCACCAGTCCAATACCAAATGACAAATCTCATCTGATCATCTCACCTGTCCATCTCACCTGCCAATGTCACCTGCCAATCTCCTATGTCTATCTCCACCTGCCCAAGTCAACGACCAAGCCTCACCAGCCAAACCTCACCTGTTCAAGCCTACATTGCCACGCCCACCTGCCTATCTGATCTACCTTTTTCACCTGCCCACCTAGCCTTCTCCTCTCACCTGCTCATCTACCTTACTTTGCCAATAACTCCCCATTTCCCAACTGCCCAGCTTCCTGCCCCACTCACCTTCCTTTCTCCACCTTCCCTTGTCGCCCCTCCCCCGCGGCCGGTGTTGCAGTTTCCGTGGCACACCAGTTTCCGAGGGACACATACATTCAAATGCATTGTCAATGGCCGTGAGCAAATCTTCATACAGAAAAAGTCAAATGTCTCTTAAATTACACCACCTCGAAGCAACCCACTTGGAGGACATATAGAAAACATATTCAATTAATAGATTATATTAAATTTATGAGGTAAGGCTTCTGCACTTCTATTAATTTTCAATAAAACTAATGTTTTGCACTGCACATACCATCAAACTCAAGGCATTGTCAATGGGCGTGAGCAATCTTCATACAGAAAATAGAGAAAAAGTGAATTATCTCTAAAACCACACCACCTAGAAACAAATCGCTTGGTACACATATAGAAAACATCTTTACCAAAAACATTATATTAAATTTATAAGGTTAGTGACGATCCTGTTCGATTCTGATACATGCGCAGAAACGATATGTCCCTCGCAAACTGGTATGCTGCGGAAACTTCAACACCGGGATGCCTGATCCTTACTTCCTCTCCATGTGTCAGGTTACCCTCTTGGATTATCAAGACAATGAAACCACAAGACCTGGGGCGGGGGTTTCACCGATACATCTCAGTGCTACTCCTACTCTATTATGCAGTTACATCTACTGCCTTTTGTCCATCGCTGCTCGTCCATCGTAGCAACCGTAGAACATTGAAAGCTAGATTGCTTCAAGTTGGCTTTACCACCAGACTCATTGGCGTTATTTTCCTGAGGGGAAATGAAATATTAATATACGCTAATAAATATGACCAGCAAATGAAATGTTTGAGGGACTTGATTAATATACATCTCAATTTAAATTTAAATATGGTGCATATGCAGTTATAAGTCTAAGGGTAAATAAATTGTTAAATTACAAAATAGACATAAATATATCGAGGAATGAATGCAAAATCAACTGACCTAACATTAAATGAAAGATCGACAAGCAGCCACACTGCATGGTGGTGGTGGGTAGATCACATTAGCCATGGTGACTCCTGAATGCCTACAGTTCATTGGTGGAACTAGAAATGCTTGTTGCTGATTGGAGATAATGGTCAGGTGGTATGCCATATCAGATCCATGTACCACTATATAATAATAAACCTGAGGGTGCAAGCTCTCACTCTACTTTCATTCTTTATACTCTTCTTTTCTCTTCTTGCCTGTATTGATTTCCTACAAACCTGCCTAAACAACCCAGAGATGCCAGCCGTCGACTTTACAGTTTGTTTCACTAGGATTCATATATTCTCAAATCTTCCCACTCCATTGATTTTTATTTCCGAACTACCTTTGTCCAGCCGATACCTGCAAAACACCTCATCAACGAATCTCTGATGGCGACTCTCCTTTCTCCTTATTCCCTGTAGTAAAGAAAGCAATTCCCGCGAAACACTCATTCACTACATTGGGGCAACACAATCGTAAAAAGATCAAAGACACTATTAGTGTAAGACAGCAAACTTGGTACCGGAACCAGTCATAGGTAACTGCGCATTAAGTGCCTGTCACACTATGCCGGATTGAGCAACGGACAGAATTGTCTAGTCCGATGGCGTTGGGGCGTGATAGCATCAAAATGTATTAAAATGTGTCAAAATGTTGTGATATTGGGTCAAAGGACGACGGACGAACGGACACGAAACGGACATGAAGCGGACATGGATAGCCAATGGACGATAAGCGGACTAAACGGACTTAAACCGGACAAGAAACATAGACATCAATCTGGCGGCATCCATTCCAAGTTTTGTGCATGTTCAAAACTTCTAACCGATTAAGCCGGATATCAATGGATATCAACAGATATGCAACGGATATGCAACAGACATAAACTGGACTTTGCTGGATATCAACGGACTTTGTTCAGTTTCTTTCCGTTTCTCCAATCCGGCGAGATGTGACAGCCGCTTTAAAAACCAGTACATGATTGAGGAAGTGATATAACAACAGCGTATTAAGCTTGGCAGTACTGCTTTGCCGCCTTTAATGTGTTTCTAGTAAACCCCATAAGAATGCCGCTGATAACATTGATTGATCCCAAATACATTGTTTGTGTGTTGTTGTTTTACGTCGTAGCAACATCTAAGGTTATATCAGGACGGGTACCGACTTGTGACAGTGCACACTCATGGTGACTTTATAGTGCTGCCCCACTGGGAGACCAGACTGCCAGCACCATGACCTTATATCGCAATCAGTCACAGTATCCTGACACTGAGCCAACAAGTCGTTGCCCTATCCTAATAATGCCGAGCGCCTGGCTAGGAAGCGACAAGTATCAATTTTTAAGTCATTATTTTGACTCGACCAGCATTCGAACCCACGATCCCACGGTTTACCAACACAGGAGACGGACGCTCTAACTGATACGGCCATCCCATCTGATCCTCCCAGTTACAACAAATAAGTTCGCTATGGTTATTCTCAGTAGTGTAGATGGTGCATGGATATGACTCCCGCTTATGAATAATAGTGGCAGAACACAACACACATACCTCTCAACACAGCATCACTAGTTTGGTCATACATACTGCTAGAACAATATCCTCTTGGAGAGGGCAGTAGAGCATGTCCCGGTTGGTTGTCCTCCTATTTCATTTCTTTTTTGTTGGTTCATTAGTTGTTTAAGCAGTGGAAATTTCAATTTGGGACGATTGATCTTCCTCATTCCACTGCTCGAATCTGTGGTTTTGTAGGGATGCTATAGTGAAATCAATACAGGCAAAGAGAAAGGAAGAGTATAAAGAGTGAAACAATAGAGAGAGCCAATCCCTCTGGTTTATTATTTATATGGTACATGGATCCAGTATAGTATATCACCTCACCCCATTCTCCCATGAGAATCAAGCATTTCTAGCTCTACCAATGAGAAACAAGCATTTCCAGTCCCCATAGTTACAGTGACCTGCCCACCACCACCACGCGGTGTGGCTCCCTTGGCCACCACCTGCCATGAGTTGAGTGTGTGGTGATCCATGACTATAAGAGGGCGGAGGTGGGTAGTGGGTATAGCTCTGAGTGCCCCTTACACACTATCTTACTAGCACCACAATGTCCGATGGCGTTGGGGCGTGATAGCATCAAAATGTATTAAAATGTGTCAAAATGTTGTGATATTGGGTCAAAGGACGACGGACGAACGGACACGAAACGGACATGAAGCGGACATGGATAGCCAATGGACGATAAGCGGACTAAACGGACTTAAACCGGACAAGAAACATAGACATCAATCTGGCGGCATCCATTCCAAGTTTTGTGCATGTTCAAAACTTCTAACCGATTAAGCCGGATATCAATGGATATCAACAGATATGCAACGGATATGCAACAGACATAAACTGGACTTTGCTGGATATCAACGGACTTTGTTCAGTTTCTTTCCGTTTCTCCAATCCGGCGAGATGTGACACCCGCTTTAAAAACCAGTACATGATTGAGGAAGTGATATAACAACAGCGTATTAAGCTTGGCAGTACTGCTTTGCCGCCTTTAATGTGTTTCTAGTAAACCCCATAAGAATGCCGCTGATAACATTGATTGATCCCAAATACATTGTTTGTGTGTTGTTGTTTTACGTCGTAGCAACATCTAAGGTTATATCAGGACGGGTACCGACTTGTGACAGTGCACACTCATGGTGACTTTATAGTGCTGCCCCACTGGGAGACCAGACTGCCAGCACCATGACCTTATATCGCAATCAGTCACAGTATCCTGACACTGAGCCAACAAGTCGTTGCCCTATCCTAATAATGCCGAGCGCCTGGCTAGGAAGCGACAAGTATCAATTTTTAAGTCATTATTTTGACTCGACCAGCATTCGAACCCACGATCCCACGGTTTACCAACACAGGAGACGGACGCTCTAACTGATACGGCCATCCCATCTGATCCTCCCAGTTACAACAAATAAGTTCGCTATGGTTATTCTCAGTAGTGTAGATGGTGCATGGATATGACTCCCGCTTATGAATAATAGTGGCAGAACACAACACACATACCTCTCAACACAGCATCACTAGTTTGGTCATACATACTGCTAGAACAATATCCTCTTGGAGAGGGCAGTAGAGCATGTCCCGGTTGGTTGTCCTCCTATTTCATTTCTTTTTTGTTGGTTCATTAGTTGTTTAAGCAGTGGAAATTTCAATTTGGGACGATTGATCTTCCTCATTCCACTGCTCGAATCTGTGGTTTTGTAGGCATGCTATAGTGAAATCAATACAGGCAAAGAGAAAGGAAGAGTATAAAGAGTGAAACAAGAGAGAGAGCCAATCCCTCTGGTTTATTATTTATATGGTACATGGATCCAGTATAGTATATCACCTCACCCCATTCTCCCATGAGAATCAAGCATTTCTAGCTCTACCAATGAGAAACAAGCATTTCCAGTCCCCATAGTTACAGTGACCTGCCCACCACCACCACGCGGTGTGGCTCCCTTGGCCACCACCTGCCATGAGTTGAGTGTGTGGTGATCCATGACTATAAGAGGGCGGAGGTGGGTAGTGGGTATAGCTCTGAGTGCCCCTTACACACTATCTTACTAGCACCACAATGTATATTTACCAGTTAATCAAGCACCACCAGAAACTACATAAACACATCTATGCACCTGGCCCTATATACCTTTTTCACAATAGAACATTTGCATTCCCCCACCAATGCATCATTATCGGAATATTTTACTATAGTAATGCCGAACACCTGGCTAGGAAGCGACCCGTATCAATTTTTAAGTCATTGGTTTGACTCGAGCAGGGTTCGAACCCACGACCCGACGATCTACCAACACGGGAGACGGACGCTCTAACTCATTCGGCCATCGGTCTGTCCATGTTATTTGGTTTTAGAGCTCCACACATACTAGATTAACAGCACACACATGGTGGTGTGAAGCTATATCAGCACATTCACCAACTTCTGACAGATTGATTGATGGTTGATTGCTGACAACTTAATGCCATTTCAGCAACAAGGGGCCATATTCCGAGCAAAAAGCTAGCGGTAGCTATTCTGTCAGTATTGTAAGACATCACCAATGTGCCTATCTTGAAATTTACATGAAACTCCGAAATGGTCAGATTTATTTCTGACTTTCGAATGTGAGCTTTCATTGCGGCTCGCAGAACCGATTGTTGTGATTTATCCAACTACTGGTACTACAAACAAAGAATTACGCACATCTCTGTCTTAAGCCTCATCTAGTCGTCTTTGCTAGCATCCGGCAGGCCTGCGCTGGTGGCTCAACTCTAATCAGGCCTCTTTCTCCGCCAGGTGGCGTGCAGGGTGGGTGGACAGGGTGCCAGGAGGCACCACCCTCCTTTTGTTAACCTCCCACTGAGCCTGCATGTTGGTTCTGCACCTGGTTCGGTCTGGGCACTGTGAACTGTGAACTGTGCACTGTGCACTGTGCACTACCGACAGGGGTCATTTTCTGAAACTGGGCACCAAAGTTTGACATGGAAATCAAAAGTGACATTTTTTTTTTTTTTTTTGGTGAAACAGTTTATTTATCAAAATATACATTTGTTCAGCGCCGAGGCACTGGTGTTCCGGCCGTTTACATTACATTATAAAAAGGTAGATGTTAGTAGATTGTGAAGGGGGTTAGCGTGTTAGTGGGTTAGCCATAATAAGTTCAGTGTTATTGGCTAATATAAGATGGTGGGTCGCTGCAAAAACTGTGCTGCTATTACAGCATAGCTGAGGTAAGTAATTGAGTGTGGGGGGTTGGGGGTTGGGGTTGGGGGTTGGGGGTGGGGTGGGGGGGGGGGGGGGACAAGGAGGTGGGGGGGCAAGACAAGGGCACAGGATCCATGCTATAATGTTTGATCAAGGGCAGAATCCACGTTTATGTGAAGATGTACATGTTGTACATATGTCAGAGTTGAAAACAAAAACCCTCTTTTTTTGTTATCATAAATTTATCCAGGGTTTGAAGTATCTTCGGTGTTACCTCATTACTCCTCAGGCGGAGTACAACGCGGTCCAACAAGGTGTCTAAATCCAATGAAATTGGGATTTGGGCAACTGCGGGGCCCTCATTATTCTAATGCACAGAAATATAGGTTGCATTTAGATTTAATACTTTGTTTTTGTTTGGAGTTGTACGTCCTAGCAACATGTGTGCCAATATCAGGGTGGGCACCGACTTGTGACAGTGCACACTCATGATGCCTTTATAGTGCTGCATCACTGGGAGACAAGCCTGCTGGCACCTTGACCTGTTATCCCACAGTCACATTATCCTGATACTGTGCTAACCATTCTTTGTCCTACCTTAGTAATGCCGAGCGACAGGATATAAGCGACAAGCATCACTTTTATAAGTCATTGATTTGACTCGAACAACCGACCTTCCGCATGGGAAGCCTGCGCTCTCCTGATTCGGCCACCGCTTGCGTTTAGATTTAATATGAGAATTTCTATTTTAACTGCATCCTCTTGATGGTTTAAAAAAAAGGATATTGAGAGTATTTCTAATGGAAGAAATACGACCACTGATTAAAATTAAACCAATAAATGACGTTCTTTGTCATTTGTTTTCATGTTGTTGTTTTTTTCTGGAATTCTCTCCGTGAGTTTATAGCACAAGTTGTTGGTATATTAGTTAATTAAGGAGGGACATTCTCAACTGCGGACAATTGGTCTTCCTCATTCGACTGCTCCTTACCTTATCCCAATAATGCCGAGCACCTGGATAGTTAGAGTCAGGTATCAATTCTTAAGTCATTGATTTGAGCAGAGTTCGAACCCAATCTCACGACCTACCAAAACGGGAGACGGACGCTCAACCTATTCAGCCATCCTATCTGGATGTTAGGAAGTAAACAACTGGTTCCCACTTTAATCTAATAAAAATGAAAGGTAATACATGTATTTAGATCAAATTGTTATGGATTCCTCATATGCGATTTGAGAGCACCTGGTATGAGTAATTAAGAAAATAGGCCTTTGCTTCGAATAGAATAAAACTTATATTTAGTTTGGGCAACTCGCTAAATTTATTGATAGTAAAACTGGAAATAGGAAGATCTAAATCCATTGTAATCTAGCACAGAGAAAGACAATGTTTGCTCTGCACCAACGGTATATGGTTTATCATGTTTACTTTGTTTATTTTTTAGAGAGTTGCTGAATGAATCTCTAATGTAAGAAATGAAACTTGTACCTTGATCCGGAGTAATCAATCAGCATTGTAGGCTCTTTTATTTTGGAGGGGAGTCGATGACAGTGCTTAGTGAAGTCGATGAGTTGGCAGCAGGCCGTGGGAATAGGAAACCTTTGCGTGATGCAGCACGTCTAAAGAACCACTTCATGCATTAGTGAGCAGCTCAACCTGGGGCAGCCCTAACCCGCACCGACTCACCAAGACTTGCTCACTATCAGGAGAACATCTCAGTGTGGAGCTATGCTAACCCTCATCGACTCATCAAGAGTCGGCCAGTATCAGGAGAACAACTCACTGTGGATCTGTGCTAGCCCGCACCGACTCATCGAGGTTTTCCACTAGCAGGAGAGCAGCTCAGTGTGGAGCTGTGCTAACCCGCACCAACTCATCAATACTTGTCCACTATCAGGAGCGCAGCTCAGTGTGGAGCTGTGCTAACCCTCACCGACTCATCAAAAGTCGGCCACTATCAGGAGAGCAGCTCAGTGTGGAGCTGTGCTAACCCGCACCGACTCATCAAGACTCGGCCACTATCAGGAGAGCAGCTCAGTGTGGAGCTGTGCTAACCCTCACCGACTCATCAAGACTCGGCCACTATCAGGAGAGCAGCTCAGTGTGGAGCTGTGCTAACCTGCACTGACTCATCAAGATTCGGCCACTATCAGGAGAGCAGCTCAGTGTGGAGCTGTGCTAACCCGCACCGACTCATCAAGAATCGGCCAGTATCAGTAGAGCAGCTCAGTCTGGAGCTGTCCTAATGTGGAGCGACTCACCAAGACCCGGCCAGTGAGCCTACCAGGAGAGCAGCTCAGGTTGATGCAACCCTAACCCGCACAGACTCAGCAAGACCTGTCCACTATTAGGAGAGCACCTCAGTTTGGAGCAGTTGCATCGACTCACCAAGGCCTGGCCAGCACAGGAGAGCAGGTCAGTTTGGAGCAGTCCTAACCCACACCGACTCACCAAAACCCTGTCCAGGACCGGGAGAGGAACCTTGTATGTGCCAGTCAGTGTGTGGTGTGTGAGCTGCTCTGGAAGGTCCAACAAAGCAGATTCACCAGTTCAAACCACTCAGATCTGACGATACCAATTTCTCAGACCACTTGCAACGGATTAATTGGAATAGAAACTATATCTATTTATATAATCAAACCCATTTTGGGGTGGTATTAACATAAACACATTTCAAAATTATTTTTTAAAATAAAATTGAACCCATTGTTGGTGTTTTGGGGCTTATTTCCACGGGATTAATGTAACTATTTATAATAAACTACACTAGACTCAAGAGGATTTGAACTTTGCGAGTGGCATACAAAGACACACAGACAGACACCCCGCTTTGACAGGAGCAAAATGCCTAAGAAGAAGAAGAAAGATAAGGGGGAGAAGGCTGCCGCTGCGGCGGCGGCGGCGGCGTCGGTGGCGTCAGCCGCGGGGACTACTCCGGGGGAACCTGGGGACCGCTCCCCGCCCTCTGACGCTGCGAGCCCTACAGCCGCCACCGCCGCATCCGCCGGCGCCTCCCCTGCGGAAGCCCCTGCCCCTCAGCCGGCGGCGGTCACCAAGGCCCCGCCGGTCACGTCCACCCAGCTGCCGCCGCTGATGATGCGGAACTCACTGAAGATGCTGAAGGATGGCGACCCGAACCTGAAGCTGCTGCCAACCAAGGAGATGGATGAGATGGAGGAGTAAGTGAAGCTGACATTACTCGTAGCTTCTTTTGTAGCCTAGGCAACACCCCCACCCCACCCCCAATCTTTTGAATCAGAGATGAGTAGACTGAGATATTGCTATCATAGTATCATTTGACGCAGGTCTACCTGTTCCAGAATGTCGTGTAAATTTCAACATAGGCATGTGAATGTAATTGACAAGACTGACAGATGATGCAAATCCAACCATTTCATAATTTTGTGTAAATTTCAACATAGGATTGTGAATGTAATTGACAAGACTGACAGATGATGCAAATCCAACCATTTCATAATTTTGTGTAAATTTCAACGTAGGATTGTGAATGTAATTGACAAGACTGACAGATGATGCAAGTCCAACCATTTCATAATTTCGTGTAAATTTCAACATAGGCATGTGAATGTAATTGACAAGACTGACAGATGATGCAAATCCAACCATTTCAGAATTTCATGTAAATTTCAACATAGGCATGTGAATGTAATTGACAAGACTGACACATGATGCAAATCCAACCATTTCAGAATTTCATGTACATTTCAATGTAGTCATATGAATCAACAATCAATCAATCAACTCCATTCGTTTCAGAAACAATAGTACTCTAATGTGTGTTAATTATTATCATGTATACAAATAGTTACAGTAGATATAGCTTAATATAGGTTATATTTGAGTGAATGTGTTACCATATTACCTGAATACAATCTCTATTTCAAACTGCATGGTCCGATGGTGTTGAGTTTTTGTCAGTTTTGGAGGATGAATACAATCGGTTGATCATTATAATGTACCTCAGTTTAGTTTGAAATAACTTTTATTTTAAATAGCTAAATTTGGGGATATTTAAAGCGCAAACATGCTAAATTAATTTGAGCATGCATTTCAAAATTCTGACACCATAGGCTTCAGCCATAACATATTATATTAAATTAGCCTAATATTCCTTTCTATTCGAGAACAAATGCTTAACAAGTGTGCCCACATCTAAATTAAATAAATGGAATCCAATCAAGGTTTTTGTTTCGAAAGGTATATATGGCTTCATCGGACTATGTAGCTTTAAGGATAGGCGTATTCCAAAAGCTTTGCACAAAATGTTGGAATAGAATTAATATGTAAGGAATCATATATATGAGCCAACCTCACGAAAACGGGCCAATCGGTGGTCAAGTGAAGATGTCGGCGTCACAATTCTTAAAAGTGTAGTGCACTTCTTTGTTTCATATTAAATTATCCTAGAAACAAATAAGGTTGTTGTATTTTCTCGACCTATATATTCAGTATAAATTTAGGGACTTTCCATCATCTCTGTCAATGGTAAACTATAATTATACCAATCGACGCCGACATCCAATGATCGACGCCGACAACTTTAACAGATGTTGGCGTCGCAATTCTTAAAGTCTTGTGCATTTCTTTGTTTTATATTAAATTATCCTAGAAACAAATAAGGTTGTTGTATTTTCTCGACCTTTATATTCAGTATAAATTTAAGGATTTTCCACCATCTCTGTCAATGGTAAACTATAATTATACCGATCGACGCCGACATCCATGCTCGACGCCGATAACTTCCACCAATTGGCCTCTTTTCATGATCCTAACCCATATATATTTATATATATATATATCTACACACAGTGCATGCCTGTCTATATATCTGGATATGTAGGCCTAGGCTTACATATACATATTTGTCTTTGTATAACTATGTGCTACTATTCCTCTACACGCTATCCTTAACTTGCCATAACACCAGATGGTAGGAAGGATACAAATGGAATACTCTGAGTTTGTATCTCACACAAGACCACGTAGTTTGTAGTGTGTACTACCTTCCCCCAGCACTCCCTTCAAAATCCACCAGTGTAGTTCTCCCATTTAACCCTTCCCCGAAGCACTGTCCAAAAGTCAACAGCAGTCAATTGACCGACCTCACACTTCCGGTATAACCTCACGTTCCAGTACAATCAATGCCAGTACTGAGAGCTCTGCGATTGCATTAAATGCCTAGTTAACCACAACATGTGCAGAAATATTCATTCACCAGTGTGGGTGTCATTAGCTTGGTTCCCCACCACAGTCGTGTAGACATTAGGCTTGGCACAAAGCATTAGGTCATCAGGACCAGTGTAGGTGTTCCTCCAGGTGTGCACTACTCTGCGCGGCTTCCATATACAGTATAACCCTGTTGAACCAAGCTCGGTTAAACCAAACGATCGGTTAATCCAAACTTTTTTCGGCGGCCGGGCAAAATACTACCATTTATATTATTAAAAAGTTGGTTAAACCAAAGTCGGTTAATCGAAATCATTGGTTAATCCAAACAAAATTGTTGGACCCCAGGCCACTTCCGGTACGGTTAAACCAAACTTTCATGTGGTTATAAGGTCACCTGAGACTCCCACCAACTTTTTTATATGATAAATGGTAGTATTTTGCTGGGCCACTGAAAAAAGTTTGGATTAACCGATCGTTTGGTTTAACCGAGCTTGGTTTAATGGGGTTATACTGTTTATACATAAAAAAACAATAATCAAAGTGTTCACATACATTGTATATTATATTCATAATGCGCCTACATTTTTGCCAAAGCCAAGTCAAAGTCGAAGCCAAAGCTCGGTTAAACCAATGATTGGTTAATCCAAACAAATTTCTAGGGTCCCTTCAAGTTTAGCTTAATGAGGTTATACTAAATATATATATATATATATATATATATGTATATATATATATATATATATTTATATGGTCCGATGACGTAATGTTTAGTGCAAAGCCTAAGGTCTACGCGACTGTGACGAGGAACCAAGCTGGGGTGTAATTGCCAGTAAGTTTTCCAGACACAGTGCTGAGAGATCTGTGATTGCACTAAATGCCTAGTTAACCACAGTATGTGCAGAGACATTCATTACCGGCAAACTTTCCCCACACAGTGTTGAGAAATCTGCGATTCCTCAAACTTCAAAGTGCCCCCTGAACCATCGGTGCAGAAATTACACCCAATTTTCACCATCCATATGAATAAACCTTCTTTGTCTGTATCATTTTTAGCGAAATGCCAGAACAACTTATTGGAATAACACTTTCACTACATGGTCAACTTTTGCATCAAAACACACAACAGTAAAACCATGTCATTGCTAGGGATCCGCTAGCATCAGTTGTGCAACTAACTTCCTTTTCGAATCGAGATAATGCAAGTGTGGGATCGGTCAATATAGTCTAGTTCCAACTATTATGCTATTTATAGGCTACTGGTATGCTTTTGGGACTGCTGTTACCAAAGACCCTATAATACTAAGACGGCTCACTCCCTATCTCTCCCATGGTAATGTAAATTTTGCAGTGCCACCTTGTGGTGGGTTTGATCAGCCCAGCTGCTGGTTGTTGTTTCACATGTAAACAAATAGAATTATATTATACATGAGATAGGTAAGTATGAATATACATCAATATGAAATTGCTATGAACAAATACACATCATCATCAGCATCATCATCATTGCCATCATCACACATCTTTCACATTCATATATACATTTATACATATAATATAGCACCTGTTTAACCAAGATAACAGCCAGCGCACCAAGTGGTGGGTTTGATCATTTTGATTACACAGTACAAGCTGAGTGAGCCATCTTAGTATTATAGGGTCTTTGTTGTTACTCTTGAACAGAGCATCAATAGTAGCATTTATTAAACGCTTACATTTGCTTCATAGTAAATTTGTTTTCTTTTTTTGGTGATGGTATGTTTACCCTGTCCATAATGAGTAAGTCGCATCGCAGCTTCTTTTCATCGCTGAACAGCAATAGTCTCAATTTGGTAGTTGCCTTATTATAGCTCAATTGACATTACCTTACAAAATTTACTCTTTTTTCATTTGCCCCAAAAATTGGTATTGCAATTGGTGGTTGCTAAATATGAAGCCCTGTGACTATTAGAGGTATATACCAAAATGTTGCAAAGGTGGCACCAAAAAGAACTAACATGATTACAATTATGGTGTTCTCTGTGGCGGAGTGGTTAGAGTGTCTGACTTTTTTCTAGGTTGGATTCCTAATCTGAAGGTCAGCGGTTCGATTCCCCATGCCTCCACCTCTGCCAATTTGGATTTCCACCGCTGTGTATAACTTACAGCGTCATCAAAGGCCAGTTGCTCTCATACCATGCCTATGCGGTGAGGGAGGTTAAAAACCCCTTGGGTCAGTAAAAGTGTAGGCTCGGGCTTTCTTTCAACAAACTCTCTAATGGTGAAAACAAATCTATTCAGACGTATCCATAATAGGCAGTATAAATCTTCAAGAAAAAGAAATAACCAATTGTCGTTTTCACTACAATGTGAAGTTTGCGTATCACAGACCTCTATGGACTGTGCATTGCCTTCGGCTAAATTTCAACCAATGCAAAGTCCAAAGGTGTTCAGGCCTTAATCTCCATATCCAGAAATAACTGTTGAACACAGATTTTGCATAGGTAGGCCTCTGTAGATAGATTAATGTTCCCATACAAATGCTCACGCTAGAATCTCTAATGACTTAATTCATGGTAGTCCTACAGTGAAACCTCCATTTGACACGCTCCAAATTAACACAAATTCAGATATAACACGATGGGTCATTGGATCCGGAATTATTTAATCCAAAGCTAGGCCCTAATTCAGGAACGTGAACTATGATTTAGTGCGACCCTGCTATTTTCACAATGACTTTTAATGGAACCCAACGATTGCGTTATAATTATGTTTCACTGTACTTAATGGGATATAGTTAGAATACCACACACATTGATCAAGCACAACACCTAGTACCCCACACCATTAGTGTTGAACCACCTTAGGCCGTGTATCCATACACTGTTCCCTTGTGGCATGTTCCCTTGTTCCCTGTTCGCTTGTGACCTTGTGACGCACAATGAACATGTTCATTCTTCATGTTCATTCTTCATATGGTCCCTGGGTCCAACCTATGTGAACGGCCACTAATCAAAATACAAGTTCATTGTCTGTGGTGTGCCACAAGGTCACAAGCGAACACAGAACAAGTGAACACGCCACAAGCGAACAGTCTATTGATACACAGGCTGTAGTCATAGGAAGTTGTTTGCTTCTTTATCATGAACACCATGTTAGGTAAAGTGTTTGCTGTATTTTAAGTGCCTGTCACACTATGCCGGATTGAGCAACGGACAGAATTGTCTAGTCCGGTGGTGATAAGTATCAAACTGTATTAAGATGTGTCAAAGTATTGCGACATCGAGTATATGAACGGACATGAATGGATAGCCAACGGACGAAACAAAATCGAACCGGACAAGGACTGTAGACGTCAGTCCGGCGGCATCCATTCCTCGTTTTGTGCATGTTCAAAACTTATACGGACACAAACCAGAGATTGTTCGTTTTCTGTCCGTTTCCCCCCAATCCAGTGAGGTGTGACAGGGAAGCGATGCATTTCCAGCGGGTTATCTTATTCTGAACGGGGCATTCTATGTTCATTTCCCTGGATTTCATTAGCATAAATCAGGCAAGATCGACATTCAAGTACATTAGCAATATACATTTTACACGGAGCTTGCACAGTTCGCAGCTACCCACAATATTAATTATTCCCACTGACACCAGAGTGCAGGTTGGAGGTCAGGGGCGTAGCTAGGCATACGCGCATACGCCAAAACGTCCACATCGTTTTGTCAACAACAACAAAATAAAGATAGAGAGAGAGAGAGAGAGAGAGAGAGGAGGCATGTAGTAGTCCGGAGTGTCAAAAACTCAAGTCTAAAATCCGCCAGCTTAAGCTTAAGTGGCCCCCTAAACCCCCTGCCGAAATTAGGAGTACACATCGTTAAAGGTCTAGCTACACCCCTGGAGGTGGAAACCTTTTATAAGGTATTGTGCCAGATTATGGAGCACAGGGAGCTGCTACCAAGCAATAGTAGTTATTTCCACTGCCATCAGAGGACAGATTGGTAGTGGAAATCCTCTAGAATACATTTTCCATAGAGCATGTATAACAGTCAGCTACTACCAAACAATATTAATTCTTTCCACTGCTTAGACTTAGAAAGAACAGGGCGGTGGTGATAATCCTCTAGAATACCCTTTTCCACAGATCATGTAGCAGAGTGTGGTACTAACTAGATAAAAGATTCACCCGGTACTTGTAGTACATGGGTGAACGACAACGTACTGTAAATATGCGCGAAAATAGCAGTGGGTCTGAGTGATGGAGATTTCTGTGTCTTAATTGCTGTGATTCTTGTAATATTCCATAGCGTCTTTCTGTATAGCTAAGTCAAGTTAATTCATAGCAAATTAAGCTGGTTTTATTCCTTCCCCTAGGAAGATGAGAAGGTAACGACAAGACAAAAGTAAAATTTGCCTTTAACAAATCATAATCGATTGCATCTTAATATAATCCTCAATATATATAACTATTATATATATATTGATAAATGTATTATATACGAAGAGTTGAAGTGCACATACCGAAAAATCCATTTGAGTTGTTTTCTGTGAAATAGAATTTATTGTTGAGCTTTCCAGTTAAAGGGACCAGATATAGGTCGGTAAGACACTACCAGTACTCCAACAAATTCTCTCCAAGCATAAGTTTGCCAGTTTTCAGTTTATGCAACTACATATGTGGGGGAGAGTGCTGGCATTGGTTGCTTCTGTTGTGTTTTATTTATTCCAGCAGCACTGACACTTTTAGACAACCATATAGAGAAAATAATGTTAGAAATTGTGTTCTAAAATGATAAATATAAGTTCAAATGTTTATTTATCATAACCAGCTACTTTTTGTGTGAATAATTGATTAAATCATGTAGATTATTAGACTTTAAAAGTTGAATTGAGAGCTTTCTGTGGCTGTCATCTTGGTGGTTGCCATGGCTTCCCCTGTGTGTGGGAACCCCTCTAGGTCATGTGATGAGGGAATCCCACCTATGATGTCATTCATACATCACAGACCTCAACTCTCCTCCCACATGTTTAGTGGCATGAACTGAACAAACTAAGCAAAGGTATGTTTGGAGAGCTTTTGATGCTGGATTCGTTTGTATCTGGGTGAGGTATAGCCGGCGACTTTAAAGGCTATCAATTTCATATTGACTAGGACATTATATAGGGAATGTGGCGGCTTAGGATTTGATTATCGGAGTGATGGCAGCTTCAGCTCAAATTTGTTGGTCATAGTTTCAATTTGGCCGAGATGGCATTTGTCGGTTTTTGCGCCTGAACCTTTCATATATATATATTAAAATCGAGCATGCCAGTCCAATGTGCCTTCCGCTAACTTTATACTTCAATATCTTTATTTTAAATATTTTGAATGCTATATTCCCCTTTTTACTATCTCTTCCTAAAACATATCTTACTCCAGAAATACCACCTTGAAGGAGTATTTTATTCATATTTCATAGAACTAACTGACATTTCTCATGAATTTACTAGTCTATTTCTCATAATGCATGCTTTCTATCCTGCCCTCTACTATTCATAATTTATTCTGTAAGGAATATGTCCTACTCGGTATCGGATTTCTAACTCTTTTTCAAATGAAAATTGAAAATGCATTTAAGGTAACTCAAATGTCAATTTGAGGTTCCTCAATGTGTTCGTCCTTATTCTGAACGTGGCAATGTATTTGCCTGAATTTTATTAGCATAAATGGATATCTCCATGAAGTTTGTCAATAATATATCAGGGCAGTGTTCGATAATGCCTCAGTCACAAATGCGTTACGGCCTGCTTGCGGTGACCGTAACTCGCCACATTGGCCAGAACGTATGGCGACCATAGGGTGGGTTATGGTTATCGTACGGTGACCGTACGGGTTTTTGCTTGCCGCAAGTGGTTGTGGTTATTTTAAGTCGAAGTTATCTTAACTTTGGAAAATTGCAACGCTGCAGGCCGGAATCCTGCCGGAATCCCCTCAATTTCTATTGTTAACAGAATACTATGTTTGTATAGAAATTGTGAATACAAAAATGTCTTAAAATGTCTTTTAAATATCTTATCTGCGATTCTGTGGCGACACAAAAATATATAAGGCGCCATTCGGTGACCTATGCCTTGGGAGTTGGGGTGACCGTACGCTTTGTGAATAGATGAACCACAGACCGTAATGCCATAACATTTGCATAAACTATATAAAGCTACGAAGTGAGAAGAATAAATTCCATAAGTCATTGCTTTGACTCGGCCAGTTTGACTCCCAACCTTTCGCATGGGAAGCCTGTGCTCTACCGATTCTGCCACTGCGTCCGGTAGTGCGTTTCGTGTACGCCCTGTTTCGCCAGGAGATAGCAAGTCAGCCATGGTCTGTGGTACCCTGGGGAGAATGCGCTGATTGGTAAGCACCTACTGTTGTTGCCATCGAGCCTCAGTAAACAAGGGCGCGGTTCTAACCGTAGACTATATATAAGCTCTATATATATGGAAGAATCAAATAGTCAGACACATAAGTTAACTACTTTAAAGTTGCATAGTCCGATGAAAACATCAAATTTTCAAAACCAAAACATTTATCTAGATTTGATTTTTTATATTCAACTTAGACACTGGTGCACTTATTAAGCATTTGTTGCTGCATAGAAGGTTGTAATAAGTCAATTAATAGAAACCGTTACTACTGAAGTCTATGTTGTCAGAATGTTGGCATGCTTGCCAAAATTAGTTTGAATTAAAGCCATTTAAAATTAAAGTTACTTCAAACTAAAGTAAAGTAGATTATAGCGATTAGTATAATATATTTATCTCAGAAAATAGCAAAAACTCAAAAGCATCGGACTGTGCAACTTTAATATTGGAATTCTAAGTTAGTTCCTTTTATGTGATATTATTTATTCTAATTCAATATTGGTTGGTAGTTGTTGGTTGGAGTTTTACGTCGTCGCAACATCTAAGTTCATATCAGGATGGGTACCAGCTTGAAACAGTGCACACTCATGGCAACTTTATAGTGCTGACCAACTGGGAGATCCGGTCACCAGTACCATGACCTAATATCCCACTTAGTAACATTATCCTGCCACTGAGCCAACCAGTCCTTGCCCTCTCCTAATAATGCCGACACCTGGCTAGGAAGTGGTAAGTATCAATTTTGTACCAGGGTTCGAACCCATAGGTTCGAATCCCACGATCAACCAAAATTGGAGACAGACGCTCAACTCATTCAGCCATCCCGTCTGGTCCTGGCTTAGTGAGTGATTGGGGTTTTATATCTTGGCAATATTTGAGGTCCTTATATAGGACTGACCAGTGATAGTGTGCATCAATTTCAGTCTCATAGTGCTTAGATCTGTATATTAGTACAACCTCAGCCATAACACAATAAACCATTATCCTGACAGATCATATTATCCTCACACTGAACTGACCAGTCATTTCTCTATCCTAGTAATGCCAAAATTACACGTAATAAAACAGCAAGCATCATTTGGGGAAATTGTTAGTTTGACTTGGCCGGGCCTCGAACCCACAACCTTTCATTTGCGAACAGGACACCTTAACCTCAAATCCTGTCTGATCACTAAATCATGTGGGAGAAGCTACGCTATTAATAGGACATTTTTTAGAAGACCTCCACTTTTACCATAAATTCGTTTTCCATATTTAATTTAACCGATTTTTATCTTACTGTTGTTTTTCTACTTATACGCCTCTCTTAACCTTTCCTAACCATACTTTTTATGGTGACATTATTTGTTGCACTTTTTTCTGTACCTGAATTAGTTTGTTTACTGTGTTTAACCATGACCCCCAAACGCCGATGTTTATTTTGTAATGCTGGGGCGTTTTTAAACCAACAAAGTTACTTCTAATTCTACCTATACAATACGTGTGTTTTACATTGGTTATCATTGAGGATAGCCTGTTACAAACGTCCCTATTGTTCATTCAGTGCAGAACTAGGATATGCTTGGCAATGTAAACTGCGCACCAAAACAGACTGCGACTAAAGGTTGCATTCCTTACACGCGTAATGCGTAATGCGAATGCGAATGCGAATGCAACAAAAAATCGAAACGCCTTGAAACCTATGAGCTACATTCCTTACACGCGTAATGCGAATGCAAATGCAAATGCAAATCCATTTTCCCGATCGGTCCATGTAGCGATCGGTGGGTAATGCGTAATGCGTCAAGGTGGTGCGAATAGAAAATCATCAGTCGCATTTGTCCATTGATATAAGGCTGGAGGAGGCGACTGATAATTACGCACAGCCGGTCTTCATGAGAAATATGAAGAATGGTACGGTGCAAACATGTAGGTTTATGCAGCGGACCTGTTAGGAAGCAGCCTTCAAGGTGGTGCGAACAGAAAAGCATCAGTCGCATTTGTCCATTGATATAAGGCTGGAGGAGGCGACTGATAATTACGAACAGTCGGGACAAGGTGGTGCAAACAGAAAAGCATCAGTCGCATTTGTCCATTGATATAAGGCTGGAGGAGGCGACTGATAATTACGGTCTTCATGAGAAATATGAAGAATGGGACGGTGAAAACATATAGGTTTATGCGGCGGACCTGTTAGGAAGCAGTCTTCAAGGTGGTGCTAATAGAAAATCATCAGTCGCATTTGTCCATTGATATAAGGCTGGAGGAGGTGACTGATAATTACAGACAGCCGGGACAAGGTGGTGCGAACAGAAAAGCATCAGTCGCATTTGTCCATTGATATAAGGCAGGAGGAGGCGACTGATAATTACGGTCTTCATGAGAAATATGAAGAATGGGATGGTGCAAACATGTAGGTTTATGCGGTGGACCTGTTAGGAAGCAGTCTTCAAGGTGGTGCGAATAGAAAATCATCACTCACATTTGTCCATTGACATAAGGCTGGAGGAGGCGACTGATAATTACGGACAGCTGGGACGAGGTGGTGCGAACAGAAAAGCATCAGTCGCATTTGTCCATTGATATAAGGCATGAGGAGGCGAGTGATAATTACAGTCTTCATGAGAAATATGAAGAATGGGACGGTGCAAACATGTAGGTTTATGCGGCGGACCTGTTAGGAAGCAGTCTTCAAGGTGGTGCGAATAGAAAATCATCAGTCGCATTTGTCCATTGATATAAGGCTGGAGGAGGCGACTGATAATTACGGACAGCTGGGACAAGGTGGTGCGAACAGAAAAGCATCAGTCGCATTTGTCCATTGATATAAGGCTGGAGGAGGCGACTGATAATTACGGTCTTCATGAGAAATATGAAGAATGGGACGGTGCAAACATGTAGGTTTATGCGGCGGACCTGTTAGGAAGCAGTCTTCCTGTTTCTGTGTGTGTGTACTTTTTATATACTTCACTGCATAAGGCATAACGCATAGCGCAATACGCATTACGCGTATATGGAATGCTGGCATTCGCATAACGCATAACGCGTAACGCATAACGCATTACGCATATATGGAATCCTAGCTTTAGTCTATCTTTACAAAACGTGTGTTTTCCATTGGTTATCATTGAGGATAGCCTGTTACAAACCTCCCTATTGTTCATTCAGTGCAGAACTAGGATATTCTTGGCAATGTAAACTGTGCACCAAAACAGACTGCGACTAAGGAAGTAGAGTAAGGCGATCAGTACTAAGGTCATATACCGTCCTGATATGACCTTAGATGTTGCTAGGACGTAAAACAACAACAAACAAACAAAAAACGATCAATACACTGGATAGCGGAAGGCATACATTCTCGTGTAAATTATAGTAAGACAGTACACTGCATCTACATGCATGCAGATTCATGCGGTAATTAAAGTAAGACATATAGTCTTCATATTTACCAGCGCTGATGTTGTGATTCTTCCTAGCCGATGACTACCCCATCAGCCAAGCACTACCCCACCATTCACCCCTAACCATCACCCAACCACTACCCCACCATTCACCCCTAACCATCACCCAACCACTACCCACAATTCACCCCTAACCATCACCCAACAACTACCCCACCATTCACCCCTAACCGTCACCCAACCACTACCCTACCATTCACCCCTAACCATCACCAAACCACTACCCCACCATTCACTTCTAACACTCACCCAACCACTACTCACCATTCACCCCTACCCCATCACCCAACCACCATTTACTCCTACCCATTCACTAGCCATTCACCCCTACCACCTCACCCAACCACTACCCCACCATTCACCCCTAACCCTCACCCAACCACAACCCCACCCACCCCTAACCATCACCCAACCACTACCCCACCATTCACCCCTAACCATCACCAACCCTACCCCACCATTCACCCCTAACCATCACCCAACCACACCCCACCATTCACCCCTAACCATCACCCAACCACAACCCCACCATTCACCCCTAACCATCACCCAACCACTACCCCACCATTCACCCTACCCCATCACCCAACCACTACCCCACCATTCACCCCTAACCATCACCCAACCACTACCCCACCATTCACCCCTAACCATCACCCAACCACTACCCCACCATTCACCCCTAACCATCACCCAACCACTACCCCACCATTCACCCCTAACCATCACCCAACCACTACCCCACCATTCACCCTAACCATCACCCAACCACTACCCCACCATTCACCCCTAACCATCACCCAACCACTACCCCACCATTCACCCCTAACCATAAAAAACCCAACCACTACCCAACCATTCACCCCTAACCATCACCCAACCACTACCCCACCATTCACCCCTAACCATCACCCAACACACACCCCACCATTCACCCCTAACCATCACCCAACCACTACCCCACCATTCACCCCTAACCATACCCAACACAACCACACCATTCACGCCCTAACCACCCCCAAACCACTACCCAACCATTCACCCCTACCCCATCACCCAACCCACTACCCCACCATTCACCCCTAACCATCACCCAACCACTACCCCACCATTCACCCTAACCATCACCCAACCACTACCCCACCATTCCACCCAACCACACCCCAACACACCACACCTACCCAACACCACCAACCACACCCCCAACCCACAATCACCCCTAACCATCACCACACCCAACAACAACCCAAAAAATCAACCAATACACGATAACCATCACCCAAACACAACCCCACCATCACCCCTAACCACCACCAAACACACCCACACTACCCCACCATTCACCCCTAACCAAATCACCCAACCACTACCCCACCATCACCTAACCCACCACCCCAACCACTACCCCACCATTCACCCCTAAACCATCACACAGACCACAACCACACCATTCACTCACCTAACCACCACCCAAACCACTACCCCACACTCATTCAACGCCCTACCACATCACCCAACCCACTACCCCGCAATCACCCCTAACACACACTCCACCACTACCACCACCATTCCGCCTACCATCCCCCCAAACCACCAACCCCACCATTCCGCCCTAACCATCACCCAACCACTAACACTAACCATCACACCTACCAAATCCCCAACCACTACCCCACCATTCACTCCCTAACCAACACCCAACGCACTACTACCACCAATTCACCCTAACCTCTACCTCCATCCATTCACCCTAATCAATCACCCAACCACTACCCACTCAACACCCACACACCCCTAACCACACCCAACCACTACCTCCACCAATCACAACCCAAACCATCACCCAACCACTACCCCACCCATTCACCCCTAACCTCACCAAACCCTACACCCACCATTTCACATCCCTAACCATCACCCACCACTACTCCACCATACACGAGTCCTAACACCACTACCCCCACCATCCACACCCTAAACTTCACCCAACCACTACCCACATTCCTATCCTAACATCCCCCAACCCACTACCCCACCATTCAGCCCTAACCATCACCCAAACCACAACCCCACCATTCACCACAAATCATCACCCAACCACTACCCCACCATTCACCCCTACCCCATCAACCCAACCCAACCCACACTCACCCTAATTAACCATCACTCAACCACTACCCCACCATTCACCCCTCTAACCATCCCCCAACCACCACCCCCAACCACCACCACCCTAATCATCACCCAACCCACTACCCCCCCATTCAACCCCTACCCCCCCATCACCCAACCACTAACCCCACCCTCACCCCTAACCATCACTCAACCACTACCTACCATTCACGCCCTAAACCATCACCAAACCACTACCACCCCACCATTCACTTCTAAAACTCACCCAGAAGCACGACACTACTCATCATTCACACATGGGGTGAGTTAGACTACACGGGCGTAGGAAGGATCCATCATCACCCAACCACCATTTACTCCTACCCATTCACTAGCCATTCACTACCATTCACCCCCTTTCACCTCACCCAACCAATACCCCCACATTCACCCCTAACCTCACCCAACCAACAACCACCACCCATTCACCCCTAACCCATCATCCAACCACTACCCCACCATCAACCCCTAACTCATTCACCAACCTCTACCCCACCATTCACACCCTAACCATCACCCAACCACAACCCCACCATTCACCCCTACCCATCAACCCAACCCTACCCCACCATTCCGACCCTAAACCCTCACCCAATCCACAACCCAACCATTCACCCCTAACCCATCACCCAATCCACTACACCCACCATTCACAGCCCTAACATCACCCAACCACTACCCCACCATTCACCCCCTACACCATCACCCACTACTTCCCCACCATTCACCCCTACACCATCACCCCCAACCACTACCCCACCATTCAAACCCTACCTCACCCAACCACTAACCCCACCATTCACACCCTACACCCACCCCAACCACTACCCCACCAATTCACCCCTAACCATCACCACAACCACTACCCCACCAATCACCCCTAACCATCACCCAACCACTACCCCACCATTCAACCCTAACATAACCCAACCACTACCCCACAATTCACCCTAACCCCACCACCCAAACCACCACCCCACCATCACCCCTAACCATCACCCAACCACTACCCCACCATTCACCCCTAACCACCACCCAACCACTACCCTACCATTCACCCCTAACCATCACCAAACCACTACCCCACCATTCACCCCTACCCCATCACCCAACCACTACCCCACCATTCACCCCTAACCATCACCCAACCACAACCACCATTCCACCATTCACCCCTAACCATCACCCAACCACTACCCACCATTCACCCCTAACACACACCCACCATCCACCCCAACACCCAACCAACCTCAACCCAACCAACCCACATTCACCCCACTAACCACCACACAACCACTAACCCCACCATTCACCCCTAACCATCACCCAACCACTACCCCACCATTCACCCCTAACCACCACCCAACCACTACCCTACCATTCACCCCTAACCATCACCCAACCACTACCCCACCATTCACCCCTAACCACCACCCAACCACCACCCCACCATTCACCCCTAACCATCACCCAACCCCACCCCCCCACCATTCACCCCTAACCACCACCCAACCACTACCCCACCATTCACCCCTACCACCATCACCCAACCACTAACCCCACCACACCCCAACCAATCACCAACCCCACCCCACCATTCACCCTAACCATCACCCAACCACAACCCCAACATTCCACCAACCATAACCCAACAATAACCAACCCCCCACACCTACCCCACCACCACAACCCATCCATTCACACCCTAACCCATCAACACAACCAACACCCCACCATTCACCCCTAACCATCAACCCCACCATTCACCCCTAACCATCACCCAACCACTAACCCACCATTCACACCCTAACCACACCCAACCACAACCCCACCATTCACCCCAAACCATCACCCACCACTACCCACCATTCACCCCTAACCAATCACCCAACCACTACCCCACCTTTCACCCTAACCATCACTCCAACCACTACTTCCACCATTCACCCCTAACCACTACCCCACCCATTCACCCCTAAAATCATCACCCAACCACTACCACACCAATCAGCCCTCAGATCACCACCCAACCACACCCCGACCCATTCAGCCCTAACCATCACCCAACCACAACCCCACCAATCACCCCTAAATCATCACCCAACCACTACCCCCACCATTCACCCCCTACCCCATCACTGATTCCAACCACTACCCACTACCCCACCACTCACCCAAACCATCACTCACCACTACCCCCACCATTCACTCCCAAATCAGTACCCAACCACAACCCCACCATTCACCACCCTAACCACCACCCAACCCCACCCACCATTACCCACCCCTAACCACCACCCACCACTACCCCACCATTCACCCCTAACCATCACCCAACCACTACCCCACCATTCACCCCTAACCCACCACAAACCAACCAACCAACCCCACCATTCACCCCTAACCATCACCCAACAACTACCCCACCATTCACCCCTAACCACCACCCAACCACTACCCCCAACCCCACCTTCACCCCTAACCATCACCACCCCAACCACTACCCACCATCCACTCCAACCACACCCAACCACACTCCACCATTCACCCCCAACCAACACCCCACCATTCACCCCTAACCATCACCCAACACACAACCCCAACATTACACCCCTAACCATCATCCAACCACTAACCCAACCATTCACCACCCCCCTACCCCATAACACAACCACAACACCCCACCATTCACCCCTAACCATCACCCAACCACAACCCCACCATTCACCCCCTAACCATCACCCAACCACACCTCAACCCCCCATACCCCCCATAACCCATCAACCCGAATCTACTATCCAACCATACCCACTACCCATCACCCAACACCCCCCCACCATTCACCCCCTAACCCATCACCCAACCACCACCCCACCATACACCCCAAACCATCACCCAACCACTACCGCCCACCATTCACCCCTAAACCACCATCCAACCACTACCCCACCCTACCCCACCATTCACCCCTAACCATCATCCAACCACAACCCCACCATTCACCCCCTAACATCACCCACCACTACCCCACCCATTCACCCACTAACCACAACCCAACCACTACCCTACAAACCATTCCACACCCTAACCCATCACCCAACCACTACCCCACCATTCACCCCTAACCACACACAACCACAACCCCACCACACCCCAAACACACCCAACCACTACCCCACCATTCACCCCTAACCATCACCCAACCACCACCCCACCATTCACCCCTAACCACCACCCAACCACTACCCCACCAATCACCCCTAACCATCACACAACCACTACCCCACACCATCCACCACTAACCACAACCCAACCACCACAACCATTCACCCCTAACCATCACCCAACCACAACCCCAACATTCACACCCCTAACCCCCAACCAACACCACCCCCATTCACCCTAACCATAACACAACCACTACCCCACCATTACCCCTAACAATCACCCAACACAACCCCACCTTCACCCCTAAACCACCACCCACCACTATCCCATACCATATCACAACCCCTAACCATCACCCAACCACTACCCCACCATTCACCCCTAACCACCGCCCAACCACTACCCGACCATTCACTGCTAACCATCAACCAACCACTACCCCACCATTCAGCCCTAACCATCACCCAACCACTACCCCACCAGATACCCCTAACCATCACCCAACCACTACCCCACCATT
>JASIRB010003506.1:0-11967 GCA_030323885.1 Branchipolynoe longqiensis | reverse complement strand
GCACTGGTGACAGTTTAGATATTTGACACGAGTGACAGTTGTGAAGTGTTGTCTTGATGACACCGGTGGGCTATAATAATATTAAACCGGTGATGACAGCAGCAAGATTTTAAATGATCACCTCGTAGCAGCGAGATTTTAAATGATCACCTCGTAAATAAACCGGAAGTTGCTCTGTAATGGCTGCACTGCGAACCATCAACACCCGTACTTGCAATGAGGGCTTGTAATGGGGGTGCATGCTCCACCATTAGTGCACTCGCGTCTAAAGGAGGAAGCTCAATGTTTTATGGCGCATTTACTTGTCCGTTATCAGACGCACTCAGCCACATGCGCAGTGTGTGTGTGTATGTGTGTGTGTGTGTGTGTGTGTGTGTGTGTGTGTGTGTGTGTGTGTGTGTGTGTGTGCGCACGCGCGTGCGTGCGTGCATGCGTTATTCAGGAACTTCATTGTGTGTTATTGATCCATGTGCTTTCCGGGGTCATGATGGTGAATTAGTAAGTAATACGCGACATACTTTGTGAGTTCGCCATTCCCTTTATGCGCAGCCCAGACCAAAAACTCAGCAGCGAAACTGCAGCCGGCGCATACCGTTGTACACTTTTGTGAATTTTGGAAGGCATTATTTCCAGTCAATACCTTTATCTGTTTGAAGTGCTGTCTGTTGTGTTTATTTATTTGATGAATTGGTGCGTTTACTTAAATTGAAGAGATAATGGCTTTTGTACTGGGAAAGGAAGTCTAATTCAAAACTGTGCTTGTACTGGGTAAGGAGGTCTAATTCAAAACTGTTTGTACTGGGTAAAGAATTCCTAAGTCAAAACTGTTTGTACTGGGTAAAGAAGACTCATTCAAAACTGGGTGTTTGTACTGGGCAAGGGAGTCTAATTCAAAGCTGTTTGTTTGTACTGGGTAAAGAAGTTTAAATTCAAAACGGTGTTTGTACTGGATAACACATTGAATTCAAAGCTGTGGTTGTACCAGATAAAGAAGTTTAAATTCAAAACTCCGCATTTGTACTGGGTGAAGAAATCGCTTTCAAAACAGCGTTTTCAAAACTGTGCCTGTATTGGCTAAAGATGTCGAATTCAAAACTGATATTGTCTTTCCTCTGCTATGTTGCTTTATTAGTTATGTTATAACATTCTTAGCATTGCTGTTGAAATTCCTCTGACACTCGCCAAACCCTGTTCATAGTATCGAGCTTATTTTTCTTTTGGTGACTGAAATGTTCTGCTTTAGTTGTTGTTTTACGTCCTAGAAACATCTAAGATCATATCAGGACGGGTACTGACTTGTGACAGTGCGCACTCATGGTGGCTTTATAGTGCTGCCCCACTGGGATACCAGGCCACCAACACCATGACCTGATATCCCACTCAGTCACATTATCCTGACACTGAGCGAATCAGTCCTTGCCCTATCCTAATAATGACAAGCGCCAGGCTAGGAAGCCACAAGTATCAATCTTTAAGTCATTGGTTTTACTCAACCAGGGTTCGAACCCACAATCCCATGGTCTACCAACACGGGAGACGGACGCTCTTACTCATTCGGCCATCCCGTCTGGTTGTCACTACCTAGCCTAGCACTCAGCATTGATAGGATAGGACAAAGATTGGTTAGCCCAGTATCACTATCAGGATAATGTAGGTGTGGGATTTTGGGTCATGGTGTCGGTGGCCTGGGGCAGCACTATAAAGTTGCCATTAGTGCACACTGTCACAAGTCGGTAAGTTCCTGATATGACCTTTGATGTTGGTAGGAAATAAAACAACAAACAAACATTAAAACCAATACTCCTATTGACATTTACTTGGCATGTGATATAGATGGTAATATAATTATTTTCCTTAGCCTCACTTGCTTAGTCTGCTCCAATCAGGTTTTGCAGAAGAGTCAGAAACTGGCCTTTGCTAACTTCAAGCGAAAACATATTTTTGTTGGTTATGGGTGTTGGCAGCGGACTATATATATATATATATACACAGTTACAATGCAAGTGTGTTGCCCATTTCCCTCAGAAGTTATTGCAGCTTGGCATACAATGGGACGCGTGCCCACCATGCCTGACTGTGTGGCCGACATCCGGTAAGGAGTGACCTTTTGTTAGGTATGCCATTACCATACCCCCAATGCCAACCCCAGCAACTGCGGCACTTGCTAACTTGGTTAGGAACACAGCCTGGTCACCTCTACCCGAGGTCAAGTGTGCATAATGCTGCGCCTTTAGGCACCAGCGTATTTTAATGCCGCGGAACAAGTTTAAAGTACTGTCGAGAGGCGAGTGTTCTCTTACCAGGGGTTCTTTTAAATGTGTGTAGCTATCGTGGCTGTTCACATTTGTGCTGGAACAGGACGGAATGGCAGAGTGGGTAGGCTGCCCACCTTTTGTGAGGGAGGTTGTAAGATCATTCTCTGACCAACTCAAACCACCAATGACTTTCAAAAGTGATACTTGTCACTCTGTCTGCCTGGTCCTTCGCATTGCTACGATAGGGCAAGAACTGGTTGGCTCAGTGTCAGACCAAATGGGATATTGGGTTTTGATGCTGACAGCATGGTATCGAAATTTAACATTGTATGACCATTGAAGTATGTAAAACCCTAATGACCCGAACCAAATATATGTAGTAATCACGTCAAACCAATGACATACACAATTGGTACTTGTCGCTACCTAGCCCAGTGCTTAGCGTTACTAGGATAGGGCAAGGATTGGTTAACTCAGGGTCAGGATAATGTGACTGACTAAGTTCATGATACCAGTGGCCAATGGGTCAGCCCTATAACGTCACTATCAGTGTGCATTGTGGCAATTGGGTGCCCGTCCTTAGATATTACCAGGATGTCAAACCCCAACAAACAAACTAATAGCTACAGTGTGATGCAATTGATGGTCTGCAAGTTAACTCTTGTGTGTGGCAAGCAGGGACTTTCTATGAACAGCACCAGATGTGATGGCCGAATGAGTTGAGCGTCCGTCTCCAGTTTTGGTAGATCATGGGATTCGAACCCATGGGTTCGAATCCTGGTGTAGTCAAACCAATGACTTAAAAATGTATACTTGTCGCTTCCTAACCAGGTGCTCCGAATTATTAGGATAGGGCAAGGATTGGTTGGCTCAGTGTCAGGATAATGTGACTGAGTGTGATATTAAGTCATAGTGCTGGTGGCCTGGTCTCCTAGTGGGGCAGCATTATAAAGTCGCCATGAGTACGCACTGTCACAAGTTGGTAACTGTCCTGATATGACTTTAGATGTTGGCAGGACGTAAAACTCCAACAAACAAGTCCTTGCAACTCACAAGAGAATCTGACCATGTTGCAGGTGCTGTAGGTAGTTATGGCTGCACTGGGGTATGCAGGGAGTTTGACGCCCCTGCCCTGCAGAGTTGTAAACCACTGCCTTGTGGTACAGGTTCTTGACAGAACCGAAGGCTAAGGGAGCAAACCCTAAACAGAAAACCATGTCACTGTGGCAGCATTAAGGGCGGTTGATGTATGGAACTCCCAACATCTCCCGACCAGCCACTGCAGGGACAAATAGTTTTGCGCCTGTCTTGACATGTTCTTGCCGGTGTGAAACCTCTATTTGCTCCCCGAGAGAGTGCCGCTGGAAACTTGCAAAAGCCAGCAGCACTTCAACACTTTTGCAGGCAGCTTTCATGAAATGTAAATGGAGAGCGGCAGTCAAGTAATGAAAGCAGTCTTAGTCGCATTGCGACCGACAGCATAATTGAAAACAGAACGAGACAGTAGTATAAAGTGGCAATTTTAATTCTTTCTATCTTAGCTTGTTACATTACTCTTTCATGATGAGATGACCTTAGATATTTCAAGGCTTACAGGCACTTAACCCTATCGATACATCATATTAGTTGGGTGGGTGGGACGGCAAATCTGGATGGAAGAAGTACGTCCTCTCGGTTTGAAAAGTCTGGTCGAAGTGAATATCTCCAGTGCCACATCATCGGCTTTGACTGGAAATCACTATAGGTGGCGCCTCAATCGGCGGCCATGTTAGTTCTAAAAGTGAATATAGGGGTCGCCAACAGTCTGATTTTAATCTAACTGCGTAGTTCAAGAAGTATCATGTAGATGGCGCGTCGATCAACAGCCAAAGTTATTAGTTCTAATAATAGAATATAGTCGGCGCCATGGTGCCCTAATCTACTGAGATTCACAGTCTCGTTCATTCAATTACCCATGTTGCGCACATCATGGACAATGATGATGATGGAGCAGTTAGGTTGTTGCAGGTGAGGAACTGTACAATGCAGCCTCTACCTTGGACCTGTTTGTGTCACACATCAATGTCAGGGCATCTGTCAGCACACTCTTTGCAAGTGGGGACAAATTTTGTATTCTCTGTGGTCGAGTGGTTAAAGCATCCAACTTATTTTTCTAAGTCAAACTCCTAACCTAAAGGTTGACGGTTTGATTCCACATGCCATTCGCTCTGCCGCCTTGAAATTCCACCACTGTGTATAACTTATACCACCATTAATGGCCAGTTTCTCTCATACCGCGTCTATGTGGTTTTGGAGGTTAAAGATCCTTTGAGTCTGTCAAAGTGTAGGCTCAGGCTTTCTATCATCCGACTGTCTAACGTTGAAAACAAGACTATTCAGACTTATCCGCGATAGGTAGTATACATTTTTTAACCCTGTCGCGCTGTGCTGATAGACTCAGCCCTTCCAGATTCTGTTAGCAGAAACCTGTATATATATATATCTGAAGTAGTGGGTACACTGGGCAGTGTGGCGCTTGTTGCTACTAAGTCCTCTTTCCCCGGCTACTGCCACTGGTTGTGGAACAGAGCTCTGTTGTACATCGTTGCAGGCGATGAACTGGTGTAGTTCCATAGTATAGCCCTCCACCACCGCACACACACATTCCTTCTGTTTAACGTTGTTGTGTTTGGTAACAATGCCAAGCCCAGCCTACCTTAAGGTTGCATAGTCTGATGGTGTTGAGTTTCTGTCATTTTTCTGAGATAAATAAATTCAATTGATTGTTATAATATACCTTACTTTAGTTTGAAGTGACTTTTATTTTAAATGGCTAACTTTTGAGATATTTGATGAGTAAACAATCATGGCAAAAGTAGTTTTAATAAGCATGCCAAAACTCTCCTGCCATAGTCTTCCGCAGCAACAGGTAACAGGTTCTATTAAATTAACTCAGTATTCCCTTCTATAAGGCAACAAATATTGAATAACGGCATGTAGTATTTGCGTTATATGTAAAATCAAATAGAGATAATTGTTTTGGTTTTGAAAATGCGATGCTTCATTGGACTATGCAGCTTTCAGATCCAGGGGGAAAAGCCCTTGGAGGCCACTATGCCGCAGAGGAACCGGAAGTGGGAGGGGGGCAGGGAATGTGGGGGGAGGGAGGGGGAGGGGGATACTCATTCACGCCTGTTCCATTGTACCAAATGGCTGGCGTCTCCTGTAGAGTCAGTCATTCACTTGGAGTAAGGAATTGCATTTCAGGAAGGCATTAAATGAGCGAAAAAAAATGGAGGAAGAATAAGAATATGAAGAACAAGAAGAACATGAAGAAGAAGAAGAAGAAGAAGATGATGATGAAGCAGAAGAAAACATACCCCACAATAAACAGCATGTTGCCGGACTTGTGCAATTGATGCCATTTCTTGGAATTACTCAAACTGATCAGACTTGTGTAGTCTTATTCACATGTGTGCAGTCTTATTCTCACATATGTCTAGTCTTGTTCACACGTGTGTAGTCTTGTTCACACGTGTGTAGTCTTGTTAACATGTGTGTAGTCTTTTTCACATGGGTGTAGTCTTGTTCACCTGTCTGACCATACGGGATGGCGAATGAGTTGAGCGTCCATCTCCTGTTTTGGGAGATCGGGGGATCTGAACCCATGGGTTTGTGGGTCCGAACCCTGGTCGAGTCAACTCACTAACTTAAAGATTTATTCTTGTCGCTTCCTGGCCAGGCGCTCGGCATTATTAGGATAGGTTGGCTGGTTCAGTGTCAGCATAATGTGACTGAGTGGGATATCAGGTCATGGTGCTGGTGGCCTAGTCTCCCAGTGGGGCAGCACTATAAAGTCGCCATGAGTGCACACTGTCACAAGTTGGTACCTGTCCTGAAATATCCTTAGATGTTGCTAGGATGTAAACAAACAAACAATATTAACATGTGTGTAGTCTTATTGACATGTGTGCAGTCTTATTCACACGTGTGTAGCATAATTCAGGGCCAATGCACACGCATGATCAGTTTCCCAATTCATATCCATTAATATTAACGGAGAGTGGTCATTATGCTATGTACGGTATTATATGAAGGTATTTTTAAACATATTTCCTATTATCATCATCATCGACATCGTCATTGTCATTGTCATCGTCGTCAATATCCCCTCCCCTCCTCCTCCTCATCCCCTCCCCTCCTCCTCCTCATCAGCAGCATCAGCATCATAACCAGCATCATTATTATTATCATCATCATCATCATCATCATCATAAGTAGCAGTAGTCGTAGCCTAGTTGTCTGTAGGGCCTCTGTCGCACCCAAGTGACAGTGTTTGTAGAATTAGATGTAAATTATGGGCACTAGCAAGCAGCAACTCTTTTTGTTTGTCAGTAGCTGGTTAGCTTCGTGTTATTATTATTGTTATTATTATTATTATTATTATTATTATTATTATTATGTATACTTAGCCTGATACGGCACTTATGGGAGTCAGATGCTGATTTCTGAAGGCAAAGGTAAGCCTAGACATAGATTTATTTTCCAAGAATTCCTTCTCGAAGGAACGAAACCGATCATTAGCGGTTCTGTCAACACCCGTGTCACCGTGTGAATATGGGTAGAGATGTGGGCTCTGCCTCATCTCCTGTGGAAATTCTCTCGTACTCTAATAGAGAGTAATGTTGGAGATGCTCCTGGGTTTCTTTTATAGACTCCCCACAAACTTTTTCAGGCGTTTCTCCGTGTTTCGTAGCATTTTCTCCAACTTGTTGACGTAGTACGTCACAGGGGGGATCGAGTGGCGAACAGGAGGGAGGGCGGGACTATACACTGGTCCCACCACCCGCGAAGATTTGGGCTTGACCACAATCCACGCACAAATTTAGCTTATTACGCCGTGTTATAACGGTATAAAACACGTTCTCTAACACCCACAGAGTCCAAAACAGAGTTTGAAACAAGGGTATTGTGACATATATAGAAATACCTGGGACTATGACCACAAATCTTCCTTTGTTTCAGTTTCCCCTGTGCGCTAGACAAGCGGAGTAAGCGCGGTGCAGCAGCAGCCGAGGGGCGTGTTCCGAGTGGATTGGACGAGGAGTACGACTCCTCACCCGTGTTGTCGGCAGTGCCTTCAACACAGCCCGGGGCGCATATTCTCTCCGAGGCGGTTGAGGACATAGTGCCTGACGGCGCCGCGGCTCAAAATTGGGAGACTCGGTTTGCGGCGATGGAGAGTCATATTATGTCTCTCAAACCACCGGTGTCTCGTAAACGGCGAATGCCGAGTGTCCAACAGGAATCGTCTTTCGAGGATTTCTCGGAGACAGACTCAGCGATGGAGCTTAAGGCTCCTCCTCCTCCTTCTCCTAAACGGAGGAAAAAGAAGAAACATATCATTTCTTCTGGTGATGATTTCACCAAAGAACAGGGGAAGACTGGACTTTGCAAAAAGCGGAAGACCAAGTCCAAGAAGAAGAAGAAGAAGAGGAAAGATTCTTCTTCCGATTCTTCCGCAGATTCCACTTCTACGGAATCAGACTCAGACACACAATATGAGGGTGTCTATGCTGCCATTGGGGGCAAAGTGGCTAAGAAAGTGGAGAAGCCAAAGGCTAAGCGTGTGAAAACCACTACGCTTATGCGCGAGACCATTAATGGCCATTTCCGCACCTTTAAACCCGCGGAAGTTATCTCCAAGTTAGGAGATGAGTTAACAGGCATCAAAGGTGTTCCCAACTCCATCATTAAGGAGATGGATCGAGATGTCAATATGTCGGATGACCGTAAGAGATTTGAGGGTGTGTTGCGCACAGTGCATAAGGCGGTGCTTGGTACCCTAACAGTTATTGCTCCTGTGGCAAATAGAATGCAAAGAGAAAATAAGTTCTCGTCTTTGGCTAAAATGATGGACAAAGGAATTGCATTGTTAGCGGCGGCAGGTAATTATCTGTCGTACCGAAGATATGAGAATGTCTTCAAGTCGGTTTGCACAGATGCTGGCAAAGAAGTGGCTCGCTCAAAGAAGGTTACAGATAATGATGGGAAAGAGTTTACGCTCTTTCTCGCTCCAGAGCCGATTAAAGGGAAACCTTTTGATAACACGAAAATGTTTGGCGGTCAACTACAATACCTCTATAAAGAGGTAGAAACTGCAGCCAAGAGTGGCAAAAACATGGATGGCATGAAGAAACAGGAAACCCCTCGTTTCAAAAGGTCACGAGGGGATTTTCGTCCACGACGGTTCACCAGGGGAACCAGACCGGGCTCAAACTTCGGTCAAGCTTTTCGGGGCCGGGCGCTCGCTCAGGCTGGACCGACAACACCGCACGGCCACTAGGCCGAGGCGTCAACTCGCCGAGACCCTTCCCCAGGGGCGGGTTCAAGTAGAGGTCCAAACACAGACTTTACAAGTCCTTGCAGCCTCTTAAACCACACAAACTGTAAGCAACTTTGTGGCTGGCAATATCAATAATCATATTTCTGAGTGGCACAAAATTACTAGTGACCAAGAAATTTTACAAATAGTTAGGGGTGTTCACATTCCCTTCACACAAATTCCGGTACAAGGCAGTATACCTTTTCCTTATAAGATTGAACCGGTTGAACGAGAGGCACTAACTAAACAGGTACACAAATTCTTTGAGAAAGGAATTACACAAAAAGTGACCCACTGTTCAGGAGAGTTTATTTCAAACATCTTCTCGAGACCAAAGCCTAATGGCGACGTTCGAATGATCCTGGATTTAACAATCCTTAATAAAATGGTTGAATATCGACATTTTAAAATGTTTTCGCTAGATACGGCACGAGATCTGATTATGCCAGATGCGTGGATGGCTAGTGTTGATTTACAAGATGCATATTATACGCTTCCCATAAGGGAAAAAGACCGGAAATTTCTTCGGTTTCTTTGGGATAACCAACTCTATGAGTTTACCTGCATGCCGAATGGTTTAGCTTGTGCCCCTCGTTTATTCACTAAACTGCTTAAACCTGTTTTCTCAGTAATCGCGGAAGGGTCACATAATGTTTCCATACATAGATGATTCCTTTATTATAGCATCAACACAAATTGATTGTGTGAATGCAGTTTTGGATTTATGTGCATTACTCACTAAACTGGGGTTTTATGTACATCCACAAAAGTCAGTGTTTAAACCAACAAAACAACTCAAATGTTTAGGGTTTATTCTGGATACACAGTCTCTTACAGTGTCGATAACAGAACAAAAACTAATTAAGTTTTTGAATACAGCGACCCAGCTTATTAAGTTACCAAAATCTAAAATTAGACAGGTCGCAGTCCTTATTGGGATAATGATATCGTATGCACCTGCTATTCTATACGGGAAGGCCCATATTAAATCTCTAGAAATAGATAAAAATCTAGCGCTAACACGAACTAAAGGGAATTTTGAGCGAAAGATGTTTATTTCGCAAGAAGGGCTACAGGATATTGGATGGTGGATGCAACACATAGCAAGTTCACCAAATCCAATCTGCATGGCGGAACCTAATACGGTAATTACTACTGATGCTTCGTTAGAAGGTTGGGGAGCTCATCGAGATGGGGTCACAACAGGAGGCAGATGGCTTGATGATGAAAAATCAGACCATATTAATGCACTAGAACTGCCTGCTATTTATCTGGGCTTATGTAGTTTAGTAAAGATACATAAATCACAAGTTAGAATACTAACTGATAATACTACTGCCATGGCATATATTCGTAACATGGTGAACCAAATCAAAGCACTTGCAATCAGTTGATCTATATAAACTGATTCTTGGTACTGAGCACATGCTCAACAACTTGGATGAATGGACACCTATTCCAGGGTCACAAAATACACTTGCAGACCATAAAAGTAGAAATTTCCATGACTATTTAGAATGGCCTCTCTCTACACCTTTGTTTAACTTCATTTGTGAAAAATGGGGTACACCTAAAGTTGACTTGTTTGCATCACGAAATAATAACAAATTACCTTGTTATGTTTCTTGGCATCCTGAACCGGAGGCTTGGAAAGTAGATGCATTTGCTATTATCTGGGAAAATAATTATTTTTATATTTCCCACCGTTTAGCATTATCAGCCGAGTTGTGAGGAAAATCGGCTTGGAAGGGACACATGCTATACTGGTGGTGCCCGATTGGGACACGCAACCTTGGCTGCCAGCAGTTTCACAACTGGCAAAAGAACATATACGATTCCCAAGAAAACTCGGGAATCTGATGCACCACGGACCGCTAGTGGTTCACGGCGACGTGTCAACGACGCCCCTATTGGCATTCCTTTTCTAAGGAAACAGCTGCAGCAATTTGGATTGGACAAACTTACTGAGAATAGGATAGTATCTGATGCCTGGAGGCCAGGTACAGTCAAAATGTACACAACCTATTTAAAGAAATGGGGTGTACATTGTTTGTTAATGAAAGTCAAGCCAACAAATCCAACAATTTCACAAGTAGCTCGGTTTCTTCGTTCTCTAGAGGATGAAGGACTATCCTTTGGGTCGATCAATGCGGCAAGATGTGCGTTATCAATCATATTACCTAGAATTGATGGCGAAACAGTTGGAAAACATTATGTCCTTTGTTATCTACTTCGGTCAATTTATCAAAGGAATCCTCCAAAACCAAAGTATAGTCGGTTTTGGGATGTGTCTATAGTATTTAAGTTGTTTCAGGCTTGGCCTCACAACTCGTGGTTAGATTTAAAACAATTAGGTTTTAAGGTCGCGGTCCTGTTATTATTAGTAACCGGACACAGAGGACAGACGATTGTTGCTTTGTCTTTAACTGGATTAGAAATAGACAAGAAACAAGCTACGTTTGATTTAGCACAATTGCTCAAATCGAACACGTTAGGTGACCCTTTATCTACGGTTCACTTAGACTGCTTTCCGAATGATCGGAAATTATGTGTTGTGTCAGCCATACGGGCTCATATATCTAAGACAAAGGATTTACGTGCATCACACCAACTATTAGTGAGCTTTATAAAGCCACATAAGGCAATTTCACGAGACACCCTTGCCAGATGGACAATTACGGTGTTGAAATTGGCTGGAGTGGATACGGGCAAATACTCTTCCCACTCCAACTAGATCTCCAGGCACGGTTGCTCGGTATTTCTGTAAAAAGAATACTAGCGCACGCAGGCTGGAAGACGGCTAAGTCGTTTGCAAAACATTACACCAAACGACTAGAAAAGCCTACCGGCATTGCAAAGCGCCTGCTCACCAACTAACAAGAATAGGTGAGAACAAAAACTTTGAATGATACAATTACTAATACAATGACACATAAACATGTTATAATAAGAATGAATGATATTAAGGATAAAAATGAATTATGTAAAAGTCTTCCCAAGGCCTATGAGGCTAGCCTGAGGCTGTATACCGGAGTAAAAAAGTAATAGTTATAATCGAATTTTACCTGGTAATAGAATGAAGGATACTGTGTTTTCCCGAGTATAAGCCGTCGGGTAGACGGGGACTAGGCCCCACACCACCACACGCCCTAACCACGTCTCTCCCGTTTGGTGTACCATTACGTGAAAATCATAGTTACGGGAAAATCATAGTATCCATTGTATTGAAAGATCATTTTTATCCTGAATAAGTAGGTTAAAATTGCTGGTACCTCACGTGCTTCCTTCTCCCTAGCCCACGTCTACCCGAGGCTTCTACCTCGGGAAAACAAGTTATCCATCATCTAT
>JASIRB010003512.1:0-11974 GCA_030323885.1 Branchipolynoe longqiensis | reverse complement strand
TATACACCCTGGGGTTTAACCTCTGACCTCCACCTCATCGCAAACACATATATATATATATAAACATCGGGACAAGTGGAGAACCATTGCATCCAACCCTCGACTAGAGGATGGAACTATTGATTGATTGATATATATATATACACACTGTCAACTATGCGGATGCTGCTATTACACATGCGTGTATGCATCAGGTATCCATAGTTTGTATGTCAGGCATGTGATTGGGTGCAGGACAACAAAATCTGAATTTTTTTTTTAGGTTATCGTCGGGACACACAGCATCCCACTGAGTCGTGAGCCGCATGCAAATAGTGTATTTCAGAGGTGTTTTGGTGGCCAGGGGAAAAAACGGAATTAAAAAAAAAAAAAAATCCACTTTTGACGGCCAGAAAAAAACGGGATTCCGGTTAAAACCGGAGAAATCACATGCCTGGTATGTACATAGGATGTAAGAATTTAGATATCCCTCCTTAACCCCCCCCCCCCCCCACAAACACACATGTGCACTGTCAACAATCCAGATGCTGCTCCGACACATGTCAGTGTAGTAGCCTGCATTAAACTAAGATTCCTTATACGCGGTATGCGGCATGCGAATGCGAATAAAAATTGAAAAGCATGTAAATGAATAGTGGTGCTTCCATACGTCTGAATGTGGCAAATGGATCGACACATGGACCGATCGGTGCGGCATGCGAATGCGAATACTGTTGCGTTTGCCATGGAAAACAATACTGTTCCTTCACAAATTTGGAGGAAAAACCCCAACAAATGTTGGGGGTTGGCATATATCTACGCCGCATATACGACATTCGCATGCCGCATGCTGCATACCGTGTATAAGGAATCTTAGCTTAATTGGTCAATACCATGTTAAACCTACACAATCCGATGAAGACATTAAATGTTGAGAAACAAAAACAATTACACAGCTAGATATGATTCTCCTTATCCAATCTAAATAACGATGCAGACAATAAAACGTTTATTGCAGTATTCCCATGATACCCTGCCAGTGCTACACCCGAAAATGGATAAACAAAACCCAGCATTTTCAGTGTCCACCACAAATTTATTTGGTATGTTTTCACTCCAAATATTTCAAAAGTTAGCTATTTTTGTTGGTCCAAGTTATTCAAAAGTAAAGTAAAGTAAATTATAATGATTAACCTAATAATATATATATTTTCTTAAATAACAAAAAGTAAAAAAAAGTCATGCTTAGATTTTTTTTAAAGAAATGATTTGATGGGATTATGTATCTTTAAAGTCCGGCACATCATGTCACGTGACCCGAGGTCATGCCGCTTGGGATGGCGCCGGGCTGGTAACTGGTTGCTCCATTATGCTGATCCCTCTCACCAGATGGGGTGGTACGTCCGTAACGCATGACTACAGAGCTCATTATGCGGATCCCTCTCACCAGATGGCGGTGCGTCCGTAACGTGGTAACGCATGACTACATCCGGGACATTTGAACTTTCCACGCAGTGCGTTACATAAGAGGAATGCACATGTGACATGGGGCTGTCCGTGTAATAGTTCATAGAGAGTAATGATGAACATCAACAGGACAGACTAGAGCAGACTTGTCTGATTTTTACAATTTGTCCTCGCGAATAATGCCCGACGTCAACAGGACATATTATAATAGAATTGTCCTATTTTACCATTTATCTTCGCGATTAATGCTGGTCATCAATGAGACAAACTATATCAGAATTGTCCTATTTTACCATTTATCTTCACTGCTAACATCGGTCATCAACTGGACAAAACTATATTAGAATTGTCCTATTTTACCATTTATCTTCATGACTAATGCCGGTCATCAACAGAACAAACTATATCAGAATTGTCCTATATTACCATTTATCTTCACAGCTAATATCTGTCGTCAACCGGACAAAACTATATTGGAATTGTCCTATTTTACCATTTATCTTCGTGACTATTGCTGGTCATCAATGGGACAAACTATATCAGAATTGTCCTATATTACCATTTATCTTCACGACCAATGCCGGTCATCAACCGGACACAACTATATTAGAATTGTCCTATTTTATCATTTCTCTTCGCGACTAATGCTGGTCATCAACAGAACAAACTATATCAGAATTGTCCTATATTACCATTTATCTTCATGGCTAATGTCGGTCGTCAACCGGACAAAACTATATTGGAATTGTCCTATTTTACCATTTATCTTCGCGAATAATGCTGGTCATCAATGGGACAAACTATATCAGAATTGTCCTATATTACCATTTATCTTCATGACCAATGCCAGTCATCAACCGGACACAACTATATTAGAATTGTCCTATTTTACCATTTATCTTCATGACTAATGCTGGTCATCAACAGAACAAACTATATCAGAATTGTCCTATATTACCATTTATCTTCACGGCTAATGTCGGTCATCAACTGGACAAAACTATATTGGAATTGTCCTATTTGACCATTTATCTTCGCTACTAATGCTGGATGTCAACCGGATAAAACTATATCAGAATTGTCCTATTTTATCATTTATCTTCGCGATTAATGCCAGACGATAACAGTACATACTACACCAGAATTGTTCTATTTGACGATTTGTGCTCCCTGCTGGCGACTAATGATGCCATACGTCAACTAGATATATTATATCAGTCAGATTTATCAGAATTGACGACTTAAAAAAAGCGCTCACACTAAATGGCTAGATAATCGAAAGACACAATGGATATATCGTGCAGACATACTAAGTGCATGGTTGGTTGGCTGTTGGAGCTTTACGTCCTGGCAACATCTAAGGTCATGACAGGACGGGTACGACTTGTGACAGTGCACACTCAGGGGGGACTTTACAGTGCTGCACCTGGACTGCCAGCACCGTGGCCCAATATCAAACAGTCACATTATCCTGATACTGTATTATCTTAGTAATGCTGAGCGCCAGGCTAGGTAGCGACAAGTATCAACTTTATAAGTCATCGGTTTGACTCGGCTGGGATTTGAACACCCGACCATCAGCACTGGAAACCTGCGCTCTACCGATTCGGCCACCTCGTCCGGTCGGGTATGTGGGCGTGGATGTGGATGAGTAAGCGTTGATATGGGTGTGTGGGTGTGTGGATGAGGGGGTGGATATGTGACTTGTTGATATGGGTGTGTGGGGGTGGGGGTGGATGTGTGAGTGTTGATACGGGCGTATGGGTGCCCTTGAGTGTTGGTATGGGTGTGTGGGTGTGTGGGTGTGTGGATGACACACATTGACGATTTGTGCTCCCTGCTGGCGACTAATGATGCCATACGTCAACTAGATATATTATATCAGTCAGATTTATCAGAATTGACGACTTAAGGAATTGTCCTATTTTACCATTTAATAGGACAATTAAATCCACCCCCACCCATCCACCCCCACCCCACACACCCTAACACACTCACACATCCACCACCCCCACACCCTTATCAACACTCACACATCCACCACCCCACACACCCTTACTCATCAAACACTCACAATCCACCCCCACCCCACACACCCTATCAACACTCACAAATCCACCCCACACCCACACCTTATCAACACTCACAACACCCACCACCACACCCCCACACACCCTTATCAACACTCACACATCCACCCACACCCCACACACCCTTATCAACACACACACATCCACCCCACACACCCTTATCAACACTCCCACACATACAAACCAACACCCTTATCACTCACACATCCACCCCACACACACCCTTATGAACACCCACACATCCACCCACAACCCCACACACCTTTATCAACACTCACACATCCAACCCGAACCCCCACCCCAAACACCCTTATCAACAACACTCAATCCACCCCCACACACCCTTATCAACACACACAAACCCACCCCCCTTATCAACACACTCACACATCCACCCCCACCCCACACACACCCTTATCAACACTCACACATCCACCCCCACCCGACGCACCCTTATCAACACTCACATATCCACCCCACACACCCTTATCAACACTCACACACACCAATACACCCATATCAATGCTGACACATCCACCCACAAATCACACACCCTTATCAACACTCGCATACCCCACACCCCCTTATCAACACTCGCATACACCCACACACCCTTATCAACACTCACATATCCACCCACACACCAATATCCACACTCACACCCTTATCAACACTCACACATCAATCCCTACCCCACACACGATAATCAACACTCACACATCCTCACACCCACACACCCTTATCAACACTCATAAACACCCATACACCCATATCAACACTCACACATCCACCCACACACCCTTATCAACACTCACATACTCATGGGTGGGGGTGGATGTGTGAGTGTTGATAAGGGTGTGTGGGGTGGTGGATGTGTGAGTGTTGATAAGGGTGTGTGGGGTGGGGGTGGATGTGTGAGTGTTGATAAGGGTGTGTGGGGTGGGGGTGGATGTGTGAGTGTTGATAAGGGTGTGTGGGGTGGGGGTGGATGTGTGAGTGTTGATAAGGGTGTGTGGGTGGATGTGTGAGTGTTGATAAGGGTGTGTGGGGTGGGGGTGGATGTGTATATAGGGGGGGGGGGGAGGGCTGACTGTAGTATACAACATGTCACCGAGCATGTCAGTGCTGCGTCTCCCTGGCGAGCCCGGCAGTCAACACGGCATACCGCAGCACTAGGCGAGCAGCTCACGGAGCAGGCAGCTGCTCGGAACAGCATGTGACCTGCGGGCGTGTCGCAGGGTGGGAGGTGGGAAGCAACCAAACCCACACCCACGCCACCGTCCCTTAAACCCGAACACGTGAGGTGTAATCTGACCAGCTCCGAGAACACGTGGTTACAGAGCACACCCATACAGGAAGGTGTCAATGTGTGTGTGGTGTGTGGTGTGTGTGGTGTGTGTGTGTGGTATGTGTGGTGTGTGTTTGTTTGTTGTTTTATGTCCTAGCAAAATATAAGGTCATATCAGGACGGGTACCGACTTGTGACAGTGCGCACCTATGGCGACTTTTATAATGCTGCCCCACTGTGACACCAGCCCGCCAGCACCATGACCTGATATATACAGTAAAACCTCTCTAACCGACCACCTCCACAGATCGACCACTCCCCTATATCAATCGCTATATTTGGGTCCCAAACGATCGCCCATACACTGCCATTCTAATGATGAAAAAAACCTCCCTAAACCGACCACCAACCTAAATGGACCGGTTCAAGTTGGTCCGATGGTCGGTCAATTTCAAGAGGTCTTACTGTATTCTCAGCAGAACAGTGAGTGGCCGTTACAGTGTGCAGGGGTGGTGGCGCCACAGTTTGAGCTGGGGTTGGGGAGGATGGAGCAGTAGATGGCTAGGACAGACTGCATAAGTCTATGGAGCTGAGTGAGTGATGGTGGAAAGGAGGGATATTCCAGGTTATTATACTCGCATAATTCTTATATAGCATATATATATATATAAATAAATAAATATAACTAGATGAATACATAAAATATAAATATGTAATATATATATATATATATATATATATATATATATATATATATAAATATATATATATTAAAACAAATACAGTACCAACCATATACATTATAGAGCAAAGTCGAAGGTTATAATAAAACAAATATGCCCTGAGGCCTGGTACATGGTATATGTCCTAACCACCAATGCAAGGCTGCTAATGTAGACGATCCATCAGTCTGGGGGAGAGCGTGTGGCATTGTCACACAGCACAACCATTTCATTCAGGTCACATTACATACCAGACAGGATAGCCACATGAGTAGAGCATCCGTCTCCTGTTTTGGGAGATCGGGGGATCGGAACCCAGGGGTTTGTGGGTTCGAACCCTGGTCGAGTCAAACCAATGACTTATCAAATTGATACTTGTTGCTTCCTAGCCAGGCACTTGGCATTATTAGAATAGGGCAAGGAGTGGTTGGCTCAGCATCTGGATAATGTGACTGAGTGGGATATGAGGTTATGGTGCTGGCAACCTGGTCTCCCAGTGGGGTAGCACTATAATTATACAGTGCGCACTGTCACAGTCCGCACCCACCACGTCCTTGCAACATGAGTGCGCACTGTCACAAGTCGGTACCCGTCCTGATATGACCTTAGATGTTGCTAGGACGTAAAACAACAACAAAGACATAACATTACAAAACCGATACTGCCGTTATGGGATGGAATTGCGTAGCTCTAGGGGAGTGTGTGTGTGAGGGGGGGGGGGTGACAAATGACGCAGGCGACACAGTATTACTGGCAGATCATTAGCGGGCTCATGTATCTCCACCTGTATATATGTGGCCGGTGTGGAACAATACACTGAATACAGCTGTGTGTCCACATAGAGCGCAGGCCCCGGCTCCCACCAACCCCTTGCCATTCTCCATGACTATTGTATCGAACATAGTCTTCTCCATACACCCGCCCTCCCCACACCCCACACCCCACATCCAACCACCCAGCCCACAGTCGTTGCTCTTCTTCCCGTCTGTGCGAATTCTCTCCCTGTCTTTGCAACAATCCATCTCACTCACGACTGGACAAGGACTGGTTAACATGTGTATCAGGATAATGTGACTGTGTGGGATATTGGGTCGTGGTGCTGGCAGTCTGGTTTGCCAGTGGACAGCACTATAAATTTGCAATGAGTGTGCACTGTCACAAGTCCTCGTCCTGATATGACCTTAGATGTTGCCACGACGTAAAACTCCAACAACCAACCATTTTCTTTCTCTCTACTAAACCTTCTTCGTGTCCGTCCTTTCCTTCAAATCTTAGTTAATTTCCACTTAAAGTTGCATAGTCCGATGGTTTGGATTTGTCTGTAAAGGGGCTGTCACATTAGGGTTTTTTGCGGGAGCGTATGGCGGCGTAAGCGCGTTACGTCATATACGTCGGCATACGCCGTATACGCTACTCATACGCTACGCATACGCTACTCATACGCTACTCATACGCCGCCAGATGCCGCCAGATGCCGGCGTATGTGAAGCGTATGAGGCATACGCCGCCATACGCTTTCATAAATCCGTCCGTCCAAATTTTTTTGTGCATGCTAAAAAAAACCCGACCTATGAGGGCGTATGGCCCATACTGTCAAAACATGTCACAGCACGCTCCCATACGCTCCCATACGCTCCTCATACGCTCCTCGTACGCTCCTCGTAGGTTCCACATACGCTCAAAACCACCCGAAAGGTCACCAAATGTCATCATAGGCCGGCACGCGCAGGACCTACGTAGGTTTTCAATACGCTCCCGCCATACGCCGTAATGTGACAGGGCCTTAAGATAGATAATATCGACCAACCTACTAGATTTGTCTAAACAGATATGGGAGAAACTCAGAAACATAGGAGTATGTGACTTTAAAGATTGAGTATAAAGGAAAGGCCCATGACAACATGAACAGCTGTCCATCTTTGGTCTTTCTTATAATCTTAAAGGCCCAGTCACATACACTTTAGTGGACGTAGTTTAACGTAGTGGAGGCTAACCTAGTTGAACGTAGTTGAACGTCTCGGTGAAGTAGGATGAAGGTACGTTCAACTATGTTCAACTACGTTTGTTTGTTTGTTGTTGGTTCATGTCCTAGCAACATCTAAGGTCATATCACGATGGGTACCGACTTGTGACAGTGAGCACTCATGGCAACTTTATAGTGCTGCCCCATTGGGAAACCAGGCCACCAGCACCATGACCTGATATCCCACTCAGTCACATTATCCTGACACTGAGCCAACCAGTCCTTGTCCTATCCTAATAATGCCGGGCGCCAGGCTAGGAAGCGACAATTATCAATTTTTAAGTCATTGGTTTGACTCGAACAGGATTCAAATCCATGAACTCAGGGGTTCGGATCGCCCGATCGCCCAAAACAGCGAGACGGACGCTCTACTCATTCGGCCACCCCCATCTGGTCCCCTTCAACTAGGTTAAACTACGTTCAACTATGTTCAACTAGGTTCAACAACGTTAGCCTCCACTACGTTCAACTACGTCCACTAACGTGTATGTGACTGGGCCTTTACACTCCAGTTTGCCGGGACGTAACTTTATAGTGCTGCCCCACTGGGAGACCAGGCTGCCAGCACCATGACCTGATATCACACTCAGTCGCATTATCCTGACACTGACCCAACCAGTCCTTGCCCTCTCCTAATAATCCCGAGCGTCTGGCCACCTAGGAAACGACAAGGATAAACTTTTAAGTCATATTGGTTTGACTCGACCAGGGTTCGAACCCGTGGGTTCGAATCTCACGATCTACACAAACGGGAGACGGACGCTCAACTCATTCGGCCGTCTGGACCGTGAGCCTCGGACAGCCCCCCTGGAGCTCTGCTGACGTCACTGGTGACGTCACTCGTCATTAGTGTCAACCGAAACCCAGGTTATGACCTTGACGTATCACGTGACCGGAATGTCACCATGACATCCGGCTTGTAACAGGTGACGTCACTATACAGCGCGTGGGCATCATTGCGAGTGGCAGGAGGGCTGTAATTAAAGCTAACACAGCCTGCTTGCGGACCTCCTGTGCGGGAGATCAGGAGTTCGGTTCCAGGTCGAGTCAAGCCAATGACTTATCAAACTGATACTTGTCGTTTCCTAGCCGAGTGCTCAGCATTAATAGGATAGGGCTATGACTGGATAGCTCATTGTCAGGATAATGTGACTGAGTGGGATATCGGGTCATGGTGCTGGTGGCCTGATTTCCCAGTGGGGCAGCACTATAAAGTCGCCATGGGCGCGCACTGTCACAACTCGGTACCTGTCCTGATATCACCTTAGATGTTGCAAGGACGTTAAACTCCAACAACCAACCAACCTAATACTAGTAATAGGCGGCGTGAACAGAGATGGGGACTTGGGGGGAAGGTGGGGGGGGGGGGGGAGGGTAGATCTCACAGATATGGATAGATTTTCACAAATGGTGTATTTCAGTTAAAGTTACATCGTCCGATAAAGCATAATCTTTTCAAAACCAAATCTAGGTTGGAATCTACATAGACAACTTAGCTACTGGTGCACTTCCTAAATCTGTGTTGCTACATAGGAGATAATACTAATTTAGGTTGGAACCTACATAGACAACTTAGCTACTGGTGCACTTCCTAAATCTGTGTTGCTACATAGGAGATAATACTAATTTAGGTTGGAACCTACATAGCCAACTTAGCTACTGGTGCACTTCATAAATCTGTGTTGCTACATAGGAGATAATACTAATTTAATCGAACCTGTTACTACCGAAGCCTATAGGGTCCATATTTTTGACAGTCGTGCTACAATTAAGTTTCCATGATCACACTTCGAATATATCCAACCTTTTGGTTTTACCTGTTTACGTCTTGGCAACATCTAAGATCATATCAGAATGGGTACCTACTTGTGACAGTGCTTACTCATAGCTGTCCCACTGGGAGACCAGGCCGCCCGCACCATGACCTGATATCTCACATTATCCTGACACTGAACCAAACCACTCGTTGCCCTATCCTAATATAGTGATAATGATATCCCACTCAGTCACATCATTTGGATACTCAGCTGATCAGTCCTTTCCCTATCCCAGTAATGCCAAGCGCCGGGCTTGGAGGCGACAAGCATCAATTACATATAATCATTTTTTTCGATAATACTACAGGGGCTGTCACACTTAGCGTATGCCGACATATGTGATTTTCGACCAACAAGTCGGTGTATGTCATCATACGGTATGTATACATTGGGCATACGTCGGGTAAGTTCCGGGTACGTCGTTATACATCATCTTACGTCAAGGCTCCGAAATAAATTTGTGCATACTCAAAATTTCCAACATGTGATGATGTGTGGCTTGTACGTTGGACGTATGCTGTGTGTACATTCGGGATACGTCAGCATACGTTGGGAGTACGTTAGGGATATGTTGGAATATGTTGCTGCACATTAGCCGTATGTTCAGCTGGTGGGAATGTGCAGTCCGCGTACAGTCCGCGTACTGCCAATGGATGCATAACGTACTCCTAACATACTTCGAAGTATGCCTGCCATATCTCCAGTGTACTTAATGTATTACGTAAGGGATATGTTGGAATATGTTGCTGCACATTAGCCATACGTTCAGCCGGTGGGAATGTGCAGTCCGCGTACAGTCTGTGTACTGCCAATGGATGCATAACATACTCCTAACGTACTTCAAACGTATGCCTGCCGTATCTCCAGTGTACTAATGTATTTGTCGTACTTCTAGCGATGGAGTAACATATTTAATGTTGGTAAGCGTTCCGTGAGTGTTTTGCAAATGTATTGCGAACATTTTGTGAGGCACATGAATGCTCTCATACGCTAGCAATAGGTCAGAGATACATTCTGCATACATACGTTGTGTGTATGTTGTGTGTACACCCATTTTTATCCCCCGCTGCTGAAAAGTTTTAAGATTGCCGACGTACTGGCAAATTTTCTAATGTTGAGCATGCGCCGTACATCGTAGTGTGACAGGGCCTTAAGTAATAGCATCACACATTGACAGTGCATAGAATAAATGTGAAAATCGAGGCGAATTACTATAATAATGAATCATTTCCTTATTACATGGATATTTATATATATATATATATATATATATATAATATATAGCCACGTATATACGCCAGCGTATATGCGCGTGTAAGATCCGCACTGCTCCTCTCGCGCTGTGTGCGGACACCTCGTCTGCTAGGCGTGGGCGGCCCACTCAGGGTGCCCCAGGCTGCCTATATATACAAACCAGAGCCTGGGTTCGCGCTAGTTCGCTCCAGCCGGCACTGCAGCTACTTCCGTTCGCTTACCTTTCTACCGGAGCTTACCTGTGCGCGTTCTACCTGTTTACCAGTTCGTTTACAGACACAGTCTACCTGTTACCTGTGCTCTCTGCTAAACTAAGACTGATCAAGTGGAGGGTGATCGTCCAGACAAGCCTAACGTGAGCTAAACTTACAATATTTACCGTCGATTATGCCGATATGCTACTTGTGTGTCCAGTTACGAAAATCGACCGAAACGGATTCGCTTCCTGAGCTTACCCGTGCGCTTTCTACCAGTCTGCCAGTTCGTTTATAACACAGTCTACCTGTTACAATGACTGACCAAGTGGAGGCGATCATCCATACAAGCCTAACGTGAGCCAAAACTTACAATATTTTACTTGCTACTTGTGTGTTGAGTGAAGAAAATCGACCAAAACGGACGCCGGAAAGGATATTGGAAGGCCGTATCGACGCCGTATCGACGCCATTGTTTACAACTCCCTACACCAGTAGGGTTGGCGCGAAAATATTTTGAATGTCGATGAATCAAACACTTACACAATACGCTTCCGTGTGTGTCGATATTAATTTGTCTGTCGACTTCTACTAAGCTATAAATCATTAATACTTGATTGTCGATTATTTGACAGACATATGCAAACATATTATTTACTTTACAATCCCAATATTTAATTTACTCAGGCAGCCTGACAGTCGATCTGAATGACTTAAACCTTTACATACAATTATTTTTTATCACACTGCCGTTTTTGACGACTATGCCTTCTAACACTACCCAATCAATCTGTCACTATTGTGCCTGATATGAGGACTCACTTCACTGCATTTTCATTATTTATTTTATTGACTTTTATTTTTATTTCTCTGACGTCGTTCTTCTTGGCGCCATTTATTTTATTGTGTTAACTATCAGGAACACCTATATTTGACGGCACTTGCCCAACGCCATCTATCCGCCATTTATTTATTTATTTTATGTTATTTTATTTTATTTATTTTTGGCACCGACTGTGCCCAAGGCTCTTTGTGCGTTCTGCGCTAGAGTGCACTGTGAGCCTGTGATAAATATCAGGAACAACACTATTTGACGCCATTTGTCTGACGCCATTTATCCTCCTTTATTTTTTCCGGCAC
>JASIRB010003447.1:0-11984 GCA_030323885.1 Branchipolynoe longqiensis | reverse complement strand
CCTCCAGTGTGTTGGAGTAGAGCTTATTTGAAACTAATGCAATAAGAATGTCTCAAACTGAAAATAGGGTGGATATGCGAGGCCATGGTCAGATTTCCTGCGAAACAGCCTAAGGTACAAATTGATTAATTCCATTTATTTCATTAAACATTGATTTATGTTAATTGTATACTTGATATCAATAAATGTATTTGCTTCTAAAACCTAAGCTGGTCTGTGTGTTTGGTCTTGAGAAAGTAAAATGGCAGTTCAACTTATATGAGAATTAGCGAATTAGCTGGGGATGGTGACTATATTTAAATTGTTATATGCAATATTATCCAATTAGCGTGTTCAATGAATTATACAATGCCGGTGCAGTGACCAGACCCCAGTCCATCACTTTAGCATGTGGTATGCCTGTTACACATTAGCTTCTGCATATCGATCACTTTTGCATTGACACCCACTTCGCATTTACATGTTATGCATTGAATACTGTTTGAATCTTCAATGTACAAGAAGGGCTACTGTAAGCGCAATGCCTAGATATCCACATTTACAAGTAGGATGAAGATGTGACAACAATTTTCTTAAACCGAAAAAACGAGCATGGTGTATCTACATTAAACTACTAATTGCATTGGTGCAAGGTATTATACATGTTAAACTATATACAAACATTTCAACCACACAATTGGAAACTCCACTATTTAACACAGCAAACAAGTTTACAGAAATTACTGACACTATAATTCAATCTGTATGAATTATGACCATTACTGTGAAAACCAGTGCATGCATTTAGCCGTTATGAGCAGAATAAACAAACAATCACTAAAATGATATATACACACACACAAACTTCTCGGGTGGATGTTGCTTCAAACCCCAGGGCATTCCATGCTAATTCTGATCTGTGACACCCTAAACCTGTAGTACCCGGCCTGGTCCTGGGGTTGGCTTGCAGTCATGTCTGGAACATTCCACCATGGGGACTGACTGTTCCTGCTCGCCATAATTCTTATCAACAGGATTCAACATCATGTGGCAGTGGGGCTCATGTCACACTACAGATACAAATAGGATGGAACATACAAACGATGACAGATACACATCCAGGAGGACCAGTGTATGCATGCAACCTGACCTTCCAAGGTGAAATACCACATACTGGGATTGACATGGGTAAATTGATTTGTGTGTTGTTGTTTTACGCCCTGGCAACATCTAAGGTAATAGCAGGATGGGTACCGACTTATGGTGACATTATGCACTCATGACGATTGTATGGTGCTGCACCACTGGGAAATGACCCAATATCCCACTCAGTCACATTATCCTGACACCGATCTAAACAGCCCTTGTCCTATCCTAATAATGCTGTGCGCCTGGCTCTCGAAGCGATGAGTATCAATTTTTAAGTCATTGGTTTGTCTTAACCGGGAACCAAACTCACAAACTTCCAATCTTCCGCACGATAGGCTTGTGCTCTACCGATTCGGCCACCGCACCCAGTTACATGGTTAGATTGAAGGCATCTGGGAGCCTAGATAGGCTATTGGTTCAGACATATCTCTGGAATGGCAGAAGTATGAGTTCTAACCCCAACCTAGAAGCAATGGCTCCATTTGCAAAAACAACTTCTGGGATAGGTATCTGGGTTCAAGCGTACCACCCATCTAGCTTGGTTCCCCACCACAAACAAGCAGTCCTTAGGCTTGGCACAAACCATTACCGCATCGGACCATACATGGAAGACCTGTATGGAGGGACCAGTGTCATTGTTCTTCTGCACAGAACGCGCTACTCTTAGGCAATTCGACATCAAGGCATTAAGCCCATAGACCATCAATGTATTAAGCTTATAACATATACTAATTACGGGCATTTATTTTTGGGTCATTGTTTACATTCACAAAATATATATAATTCAAATAAAACTCTCAAAGTGAGATGCCAGTACACAGTTTTTGCACAATATAACCGTAAATCGGGCCTATGGGCTAAACCCCTTGACTGCGCCACCACAGAATAACACAAGCATGGAGGAACACCTACACTGGTCCCAATGACATTAAGCTTTATGCCAAACCTAAGGGCTGCTTATTCGTGGTGGGGAACCAAGCTGCCGCCCCCTCCTCCATCCCCCCACCCCCAACATCCATCACTTTAGTATATGGCTCACCCCTCATGCAGCAGAACCAGTGTATTGATCACTTCGCCATCCCCACCCACCTCTTATCTATACAGATATATAACGTATAAGTGTACATATGGATATTGATGGGTCCCCTATTATCACCCATAATAAGCAGGGTGTGCATTGCATGTCAGCATAGCCTTCCTGACGGCTACCACAAACCACTGAATTATAGGCTTTGTTATTACATTGATGCTAGGGTGCATTGTACTCTGGAATGACACTAGTAGGCCTATTGGTCTGGTTGCAGTCAGTTACAGGATTTTGTTATGGGACTGGCAAAATAAGTCAGCGCGATTCCCCAGCCAGCATTCCCAGCTGGGCCCTGGGTGGGCCCCACATGGGCAGCCCAGCTGGGGCACAGCTAAATTTGGCCACAGGCTCCAAGTGGGCCCCACCTGGGCTAGCCCATGTTGGCCTATCTCAGTTATTCAATATGTTCACTATATCTTAAACAAAATATGAATTTTTTTTTAAAGCTGGGAATCTAGCCCATGTGGGGCCCATATCACGCCCACTTCAGAGCCCACCTGGAGCCCCTGCCCAGCTGTGTTCAGCGTCGCCCATTGACAACCCATGTAAGGCCCACCAGGGCATGTTGGCTGGGTCATAGGTCATATTAATAAAAGACATGCATCATGATGTGGACGGCATATTAGTCAGGTTGGGTGTGTCTAGTGATTTGAAAGCAGCTTAATCCTTTGTCTTTAATGCAGTTTAAATCAACACCACCACTCAACGAGATTAGTCCTTTGGTGAATAATGCCTTTCAACTACTCTATGGACACTGCTGCAAATATATGCTACTTCTGCAGTTGGGTGGCTCAGTGGATCCATTTGAAGTTTGGGTTATTTTTTGTTCCAACCGGTGGTCCACAATTGGCTCATCAAAGGCTGTGGTACTCGCTGTCCTGTCTGTGGCAAAGTGCATATAAAAGACTCCTTGCTGCTTATCAGGGTAGCCTATCTGGCGGCAGCCGGTTTCCTTCAAAGAAATATGTCAGAATTACAGAATTACTCGCAGGTGCGGGCTCGTCCCCTACATGTGCATCTAGCCAGGAGGATGGTCCAGCGTTCCTAGACATCTGCTCGGTGTAAAGCTTAAGACGTCTAACGTTAGATTTACGGTATTTACCATCCTTGCCCTTCATAATAACTGTGGTGTCAGAGACAACTTCCGTTATAGTAAAGGGACCATCCCAATTCTTTGCGAGTTTGACCCGAGCTAGCGGCGCATGATACCGCACCACCCGGTCCCCCACTTTGAACTGGCGCCACGCAGCAGGCCCGTAGTCAGATTTCTGACGAACCGCTGCCCGACCTAAAGCATCGCGAACTGCGCTATACGCGTGGTGAAAGCAATGCTCCAACCATCTTACAAACACGATCTCACAAGGCCGGTCTACTTGACGATTCACCACCCCAAACTGCAGATCAGCTGCCAGTCGGAGCTCCTCCCCAAATAGTAACCTGTTCGGAGTCACACCCGTAGATGCATGCTCCGTACAGTTATATGCGTGTGCCACAAACTTGACCTGTAAATCCCAATCATCTTGAAAGTCATTCACGGTACAAGCCAACGCAGATATTAACGTCTTATTAAAACGCTCTACCATACCATCCGATTGCGGACAGTACGGGTTCGTACGCGTTTTTTTAACGCCCAGCAAGCGCAACATGGACTGGAACAGTGTGGACTCAAATTCCCGTCCTTGATCCGAATGGATCCGCATCGGGGCACCGAATATCAAAACCCAGTTATCCACCAACGCCTGCGCTGCAGTGGGTGCAGTGTGATCTTTTAAGGGGTACACCTGCACGTACTTAGTGTAATAGTCTTGGACTACCATCATCACCACATTCCCCCTTGACGTCGTCTTAAACCCGGACACAAAGTCACACGCTAGACGGCGCCACCGATGCCCAGACAATTCCTGAGTCAACGGTAACTTAGCGATCCCCTCCCCTGGCTTAACCACCTGACATTTATGGCAAGTGCGTACCCACCGCCTAATATCAGAAGTCATGCCAGGCCAATAGAACCGCCAAGCTAAACGCTTGGTGGAGCGAACACGTCCAAAGTGTGTGGCTGTAGAATGCCCATGACAAAACAACAACACATCATCGCGCAATGCAAATGGCACGACGATCTGCAGGCGACTGCGTAGGTCTCCACCCACTACCTTCCACCTGCAGAGCACACCCTCACGCAGTTCCAGCAGATCCCATTGATTTATAATCTTACGAGTCTCCGCATTCTCCACCGCCAGCTCGTCACGCAGAGGTTTCGAGCGGCCCACCTCCAACCACCTGATCACACGCAGTATGGAGGGATCTTGGCGCTGCGCCAAGCGAACCTCTGATAACGTCCAAAGTTCATCATCAGCTATGTCCGCCAAACGCATCGCAGAAATTGCTGCGAGTACACAATTATGCGCGCCACAGTCAGTGCAATCACCCCGGCCGCACTTACGCACCAGGATTCTACTCAGACTATCTGCGTTGATATGATCCACCCCTTTTCTGTACACAATGTGCTCATTCGTCACACCGTATTCAGACAACGTGGCCAACCAACGCCCCATCATCCCCTCCGCGTCCTTGAAATTCAACAACCAACGAAGAGAATGATGATCCGTCCGGATAATAAAATCCGACCCTATCAGAAAATGTAATGGCCCACGGCCCTCCGACTTACCCTTTCTCTCACGAAAGAACACCAAGATTCAATTCAGTGTACGCTTCACCTGGTTTATTGAACCCTCTGCTCTCCGCGGCGTCAGTAGTTGTCTGCCGGTAGCCGGTAGAGTGACTGGCTCCACGTCCTCTCTCGCAGAACCGCAGAGTCCAGTCGGCGTACCAACCAGAGAATGATTGGCTCTCCCGCAACACACCAGGTGCGCCACCGGTGCAGCTAGCGTGACCTACATAGGAACCAAACCAAACCACCCGACGGCGGGATTCCCCGTCCCCCCGCAGTACCGCTGACGTCACCGCACCACGTGGTCACGGAGAAACCCCAACCGTAGAATAATAGGGTGACCTAGTTAGCTCTACCACCAAGCCCGCCCGCCAGCTAGTGCACAATACTGAGCCACCCCCGGCGACAGATCCCCGGCCCTCACGCAGTACCCACCAAACAACAATACGCACTGCGTAGCGCCAGCAACCTACCCGCCCGGTTACACGCACATGCTATAAGTGACCCAATTACGCCTAACCACACAGTCGCACCAGTTACACCCCCATGCCCGCAGCGAACACAAACACTCCCCCCGGTTATAGCAGCTAAACGCAGTACGCCCCGTCAACAATAACCAACGCGCTAGACAAGAAATAGTAGATAATAAACACACGGCTTAGGCAAAGGCATTACGCAGAACAGTAGTAACTGCGCCCATTCATTGGCGCCCCCGGGGCCCCTGGTCTTTCCCCACCATTCTCAAATAACTGCGTAGTAAAGTTTAACTGAACATATATACTGCGTTACTCGTTGTGTGACAGGGATCAGCGTATCTCATGTACAACCAACCCCTGGAGACCAGACAACACCAGGGTGGAGTAGCCTTATACCTACTACCCCACCCCATACCAGTTATCTGCGTCGTAATGCTAAACGCTCAGATCGCCGCACAGGCGGTGCATCTGAACCCACATCAGACCCCTGTCCAACCGGTACAAAGTCGCTGTCACTACCCGAGCTACTGCGTACAGAAACCAAACTATCGACATCAGACACTGATCTAGAACGACGCCGACGTTTATTTTTCCGTTTATCAGGCCTATGCCGCCTAGGGCGCATAGCCTCCCCCGCAGTAACTGGAAGCCCAGGTACTTTCTTCTGACTAACCACATCTATAGTGCCAGCCTCCACCCTCGCAGGTGCGGGCTCGTCCCCTACATGTGCATCTAGCCAGGAGGATGGTCCAGCGTTCCTAGACATCTGCTCGGTGTAAAGCTTAAGACGTCTAACGTTAGATTTACGGTATTTACCATCCTTGCCCTTCATAATAACTGTGGTGTCAGAGACAACTTCCGTTATAGTAAAGGGACCATCCCAATTCTTTGCGAGTTTGACCCGAGCTAGCGGCGCATGATACACTCCCCACGCCTACCTGTCTATGTGGTTACTTGCCTGAGAGGTCAGTGCAGACCACTACACTCGTCCCCCTGGAATTGTAAGTCTTGTAATGCTTACAATTACATACATACAGGCAATGCACTAACACATACATACACAGGGTAGGTTCAACAACCATACAGCGCAAAGCTTGTACAGGATCCTGATCACGGCAACCAGTGTCGTGGGGGTGATGAAAATGGGAAATACTGCGCCTAGAGCGGGACTCGAACCCACATCTCTTTGCAATCCGGGCCAGTGTGCTAACCATTACACCACCTAGGCTCCCTGATATCAATACACTCCCCACGCCTACCTGTCTATGTGGTTACTTGCCTGAGAGGTCAGTGCAGACCACTACACTATGTTTGATCTCCAATAGCTAGCCGATGATATGAAAATCAATGTGCTCCAGAGGTGTTGTTAAATAAAACCAACTTTGTATGAAGATTCTGTACTGCGTCAGAGACCATTTGCATTAATTATACTTGCGTACTAGGCTGCACTGACCTCTCAGGAAACGAGCCGCTTACACAGGTAGGCGTGGGTATTGTGATGACATAGGGTTAATGGTTAGCACACTGGCCCGGAATGCAAAGCGATGTAAGTTTGAGTCGCGCTCTTGGTGCAATATTTCCCATTCATTACCGCCCCCCCCTGACACTTTCATGATGGATTATTGAGCTCATGGGTTGTATAAAGGCCGGTTTATAATTTTGACGTCATGTGACGCCGTCAACTTTACACCGGTTAGCACCATATGATGCTGCCAAACGGTGAGAAGTGCACAACATGTGGAAGTGCTGCCCTTGAAAGGGCAACATAGTTGAACCCTGGCCAACATTTGCGCCATGTTGCAGTGTCTAAGGTCTAAATCGGAGGGTTGGATTGCACCTTGTTGCGCCATGTTGCACCTTTTAACGCAGTCACAACTATAAATGGGTCTTAAAACATTATACCTATTTCATTATACATGGAGTTCACAATATTATACAAGACGCAGTTAGGTGTAGTACAGGATACCTGAGCGGAAGATCGGGACTTAGCCTAGCACTCAGCATTACTACTTGGCCACTGCAAGGACTGGTTAGTTTGGTATCAGGATAATGTGATTGACTAGGATATATGTATATAAATTTGCCGACATACAAACAAAGGAGAGAAGCATACTTGATATGGGATGGACAATCTTTATTGCTTTTCTTGGCTAGCAATAGATGCTTACCGCTAACTTTAAAAATAAGGGCCAACACTGGTGAAATATGGCGCCCAAGCAGCGGAAGCCTGCGCTGGCGCCACTATCGAGTAGTCCTGGCTCGCAGGCACCGGCCAGCGATTGGACATTGTTAGATATTACAAAATATATATATGCTCTCGGAGAATATATTTATTATTACACGTTTTCTCCGGCACTTTATATCAGTATAATATTATTATAGTCCTTGTAAATTTGCCTACATACAAACAAATGAGAGAAGCATACTTGATATGGGATGGACATTCTTTATTGCTCGTCTTGGCTAGCAATATATGCCAAAGGAGGCGCACCTGCATCTCCCCTCCCCCCCAACCCGAGCAATGTACGCCTCAAACACAGATCCGCCGAAACCTGCATGTTGTTTACAATCCTAGAGCCCAGGGAGGTCTTGATATAGGCATAGAGGGTCTCGGAGACCCAATCACCCCTCACTTTCAACTCTTTAATGCTTGCCCCGCACATGTGCAGGAACGTGCATCCCCCGTACCTCAAGGGATGCAAAGACAAAATTGTGCCATCTCGAGGCCTGCCCTGACGGCGAGCAGTCTTAGCGTATCCTGATATGTTAAATAGGGCACGGGACCGATCACAGTTCCCCAGGTATTCTGAAGGCCCCATCCCCATCCCCAGCTGGTATCTGACGAAAATGATACTTGGTCCAAAACACCACACATAGTTCCCTATCTGCATACCTGGCTATGAGAATCTCACAAAGCTGTATAGTTTTAGACCTATGCACGTTCAGCACCATGCCCCAGTAATGGAATTGAAAGTCCCCCCTCGCTAACATTGAGTCTGAAGTGGTCACATGCCACTTCCTCAAAAGTCCCCTGAAAGAGCACACACAATATGGCCGCACACCATGCTACATGCCCTCTGTTACATGTTAGCTCAGAAAAAATTGCCCTCAACATTTCTGGCAGGATAGGACTAGCCCTCCGTGGCTCATCCCCTTTAGAAATTAGAGCGCCTAATACCCTTTAAGGTCGATGAAAGTACAACATTTTTGTAGTCAATATGGGGTTCACTGTTTTTTTTGTTTTTTTTTGGGTAAATATGTTTATTCTACTGAATAAGTCTTTTGTCAGTGCCGAAGCACTGGTCTTCCAGCCATTTTTCAATTCAGGGTTATTTACACAAAAGGTATATAGAATAAGGTGTACAATACCTGTTGAATAGACAATTTGCACCATGTAACACAATGAAATTCTGAAACCCAAAAGTTCCATAACAATATGGTACAGTAGTGTCATATAACCAGATCAATATTAGTCAGATCAATGTGAGTATTTACATAGTATTTAGAATGTAAGCAGAAGTTATCTTCTGTATTCAGTTGGTAAATTTGTACTAAGTTTGAGTGTTCAGTTGCAGTTAGGCAAGCGGTATATAAATGTTGGTTTGTTTGGAAAATTCTAGTGTAACTCTAATGTAGCTAGTTATGTGAGTTTATGAATTATGTTGTTGGGTTGGGGTTGTTAATAATACACTGGACCATCTGTGACCAGTGAAGCAGTGGGACCAATCCCAGTGCATTTAGGTCTTAAATTTTACATTTTTACCTGGGCTGTCTCTGTCATCGTATATGGTTGACTGGAGATAACAGAGGAACAGCAACAAATTAAAAAAGTGGGGGCTGGGGGGGGGGGGGAGAAACCGAGGCTGAGGGTTTGGTGGTCTGCCACTTACGGTATGGTGACGCCATGGAACATACTTTACTGCAACTGCATAAGGGCCTGCCCAATCCGATGTACTCTTAGTGAGTTTTTAAATTCTAGGTAAGAGGATGCTGCCCTGGTTCTGGTTGGTAGGTTGTTCCACATCATGCTGCCTTTGTAAATTGGTGCTTTAATTAGTTTGTTTGTCGAAGGCTTGGGGACTTTGAGTAGAGTGGAATCAGCCTGTCTAGTATTCCTTTTTGTGTTTTCTATATATTGGGTATCTCTGGTCTACATGCCATAACTTTTGTTATGGCATGTAGTGACCAGGATTGCGGTATGATGTCCAGATATTAAGATGCGTTTAGTAATTACAGAAATGTTCCCTCCATGCACCAGGAAGAGTGAAAATGGAGCCGGAACATATATTAATGTTCACCCTCAAGAATTAGTTCAGCCCACTAACATAATTCTGCACAGACCCATACTTCAGTGTGCGCGATAACCAAGTAGAATATAATGCCACATACTCCTCCGAGCAAGGAAAAGGAGAGCGGGACCCCACGTCCAGGCTAACAAATTCTAAATACTTCTTGGTCTGTACCCCCCTGGACAGCTTCAAATTATTTGAGTACCGCTGGGCCTGGAGCGCCTTCTGTTCCGCTTCCAGAGTTGCCAGCCCTGTAAGAGAAAAATGGTTCATTAAAGATTGACCTGCAGCAGTGGGAGAATGCAAATGTTCTATGTATGAAACAGGTATATAGGGCCAGGTGCATAGATGTTTATGTAGTTGCTGGTCGTGCTTGATTCATTGGTAAATAGTAATTGTGTGTTAGTCAGATAGTGTGTAAGGGGCACTTGGAGCTCTACCCACTACCCCCTACTATCACCACACAGTCAGCTCAGGGCAGGTGGTGGTGGCCAAGGGAGCCACACGCTGTGGTGGTGGTGGGCAGATCACTGTAACCATGGGGACTGGAAATACTTGATTCACATTGGGAGAATATGGTCAGGTGATATACTATACTGGATCCATGTACCATATAAATAATAAACCTGAGGGCTTGGCTCTCGTGGCTCTCTCTCTTCATTCACTCTTTATACTCTTCCCTTCTCTTTGCCTGTATTGATTTCACTCTAGCCTGCCTACACAACCAGATATTCCAGCCGTGCACTTTAGATCCTGGTTTGGGAGATTGGGGTATCCGAACCCATGAGTTTGTGGGTTCAAATCCGGGTTGAGTCCAACCAATGACTTAAACATTGATACTTGTCACTTCCTAGCCAGGCACTTAGCATTGCTAGGATAGGGCAATGACTGGTTGACTCAGTGTCTGGATAATGTGACTGAGTGGGATATAATGTCATGGTGCTAGTGACCTGCTCTCCCAGTGGGGCAGCACTATATATATATATATAAAGTCTTTGCTACAGTACAATGATAAGACAAGACAAGGAAGTGGGTTGAGATGATATATTCTCTGGCTTAGGGGATATGATGCCCTAGCCTAATAAAATAAAAATTCCAGTGCGCGAGTGACAATATTCGCGGCACTGGGGGGTGGCGCCAGCTGTCCCACCCAGGGGAGGGGCCACCCATAAAGTAGTACACAGAATCAGGGTGGCCAGTAGGGGATATTCCCTTACGCGCCTTTATACTCGCATAAGTTTTATACATCACATAAAGTCTTTGCTACAGTACAATGATAAGACAAGACAAGGAAGTGGGTTGAGATGATATATTCTCTCGCTTAGGGGATATGATGCCAATATCGAAGGTGAGCAATATCTGAGATACCCCAACCCCACCCGGGCAGTCTCTTAGTACAAGTCCGTTTCATCTACCGGTGTCGCTGCGAGCGACATTGCAACTCTCATGTCGTTCATGATGCGGACGGAGAGGGGAGTCTTGAGGTAGGTAAATACTGTGTCTGTCCGCCAGTCCCCCCTTGTGTGGAGCTCCTCTATGGAGGCCCAGCACAGGGAGAGGAAGGTGCATCCTCCTCTCCTCAGTGAGTGGGAGGAGACCGTGGTCGGATCAAGGCCTGCTCTTCCTGCGAAGAAGCGTAGGGTCGACTGGTAGACCTTATAAGGGAGAGTGGAGGAGCCTCCGGCCACAGACGGTATCCTGAACGCCATGTCTCCAGGGGAGGCCGGCAACTGCTCAAAATGGCGCTTGGTCCAATGGACCGCGCATATTTTGAGGTTCTGGCAGCGCGCCACCGGGATCTCCAGCACCCTTTCCTTAAATTGGATGGTCTTGGATCGCCTTATGCTTATAAGCATCCCCCAGGGGAAGAAACGGAAGTCCTCTCTGCGGAGCGTGGAGTCGGAGGAGGTGACCTGACACTTCCTGAGCAGGGCCCTGAAGCTGCACAGAAGCGCTGCACGCCAGGCTACATGGCCCGGATTAAGCGTGAGAAAAGAGAACATCTGCAGGAGTGTCTCGGGTAGTATAGGGACCGCTTGTTTTGGTGCGACCGAGCACTTCCTGCGAATCCCCCTCAGGGTCGAAGCAATCTCAAAGTCTGTATAGGGTATAGGGGGTGCCCCCCCCTGCTTCAAGAAATTGTTCAATCCGCTCAGGTAGTTGAGGATGGATGAATATTTCATAGATCTAGCGAGCCAGGTGGCGTACAGTGCCACCTGGCCTGGGGGGCAGGGGAGGGGGGAGTGTGACTCCGAGAATTTGTTAATGAATTCCAAGTACCTCCTCACCTGCGCTCCCCGCGTCGCTATCGAGTTGGGGGCATACGACCTGCTTTG
>JASIRB010003528.1:0-11983 GCA_030323885.1 Branchipolynoe longqiensis | reverse complement strand
CACCGCATCTAAATAGATTACAACTCCTTAAAACAGAGAATCAGCTATGTTTAATAAAATCGTCGATTATATTTAGTTCGGCTTTCTTTTTCTCTGAGGGCAACAGCTAGGTAGTAGGAAATTTATTTATTAACGGGTACCTTTATAATTGGGATCTTTAAAAATAGAATATAAATAATAATGTACTCATAAACATATATATGTAAAAGTACCAACAACTCTAGGCCTGATGGGTGATGAGGGATTCGTAATTAGTAGAGAAATATTCCAAATTATTAACGTCACGGAAAATCATTATTCAAAAACTATGTTCCAAAGTTATACACTAGTAAATCCTTAGTTCATTAAAAACGAATGTCGAATTGTCCAGACAAAGCCTCACCCATTTAGATCAGGCCTAGGGTAAAAATACCATTAATAAGGTGCTACTACTCCAAATTAACAATTTAAAAAAAATATATAATACAACCAAAATATATGGATTGCAAATTACTCCTATGGGGAAAATGCTTGGTTCATAGCCATTCTGTATACATTATAATATGGCGAATTTAGAGATAAAAGTAAAAACTAAAGTAAACTTCATTAAAATTAGTACTCTGTACATACGTGTATATATATTAGCTATTATGTTATCCGAGAATAAGAAGATGTAATACGCGTACGCGGAAATCGCGCCGTCGCATTTTGCGCGTGGGTACGACAGTACCTATTGATTTTCAATATGTATGGTGGGAGTGGGCGTTTCCCCAGCACAGATATATATTAACCAATTTCCTCTGAGGGCATCAGCATGTGAGTCGCCATAGCATAAAATAATTTAGTCCGTTTTATAGTCCCTCTTCCAAATTTGCGTAAATGTTCTCACTATATTCGATAAGGGTTTGAATAACTGTCAAAATTTAAGTGTAAAAAAACACATACCCTGTGCTGCGGAACATACTCCTACCCTTCAATCTAATATTAAAGTAAATAATGAATATGGACAGACATATTAACATACTAGTTCAGCATGAACATTGATATTATAATATTCCAGTTAGCAAATGCTAATCGAGATTTAGACGTTAAAAAGAAAATAACAACTGGGAACCCTGGAATTTATTCCCTCCAGTATAGCTAAAATTAAATCTGTGTTAACACCTATAATAGCGATGCGTCACGCTTTCCGACATAAATTGCTTGTATATTCATTACATATCGTTGTTTGCGAGTAAAACGGTAACGTTGACGCGACCTGCGTCGTCATTTTGTGTCGACGATCGTCTGAATAAACTGATCTTAACCTAACCAATTAATAGGACTAACTGCCAACGCCTTAGGCTTGTGCGCTGCGGTGGCAGTTACTTAGCGCGCGCTCTAGCGCTCAAAGTGTCTATCGACTTTATTCGGGACGATGTCGCCCAAATTAGCTTTCTGTTGGATTAGCACTGGACTGTGGGGATGGCAGGGAATGCTTATGGCATATGTTAAAGGAGAGTGAAAGTGTAATAGTACTATGCAATGTGCTTTCCCCGTGGTATTCAGTAACCTTTTTCATGTGGGCCTATGCCATAGCCGTAACACCGATAGCTGGCATGGCCCACCCCTTTTGAAGTAGCTTTTCATATACAAGTAGAAATTGACCGAGTGGGCGCGATTTGCGCGCTCGCAGCCATGGTGCGCGCATTTAATTGCGCGGCTCAGGAACGCCCCTAGGGTCCTCAGGACTACGGCCTACAGCCTGCTCTCTGCATAAGGCACGCAGTTTTGCTGTTTATTGGATAAAATCTTTTGGTGGTCCCACAATACGGATGCGCGTGGCGAGACCATTACCTGGTCGGGAGTAAGCGTGGTACGGCACCACAGCTTACGGTGCCCACAGTGACTTTACGGTCGGGAGTACAATCTAACTGTACGGTGCCCATATAGTAAGATCCGGTCAGGAGTATTTTATATATACGGGGCCCGCCGGTCGCCAGTAATGTGCCCTTCCCTTTTGTCTCGCCGAATACTAAGCTATGTGATGGGCACATATAGGCGAGGAAGGAAATCCACCTATGATTTTTGGCCAGGGATGAGTACGCATTGCGCGCACACACATATTTCAGTATTTCTAGATGGGAAAAGGACCGCTCCCACTGATCCAGCATTTCGCTGTCAGCGGGGTTTTGTTCCCCTGAAGGGTAATCCTACAGCCAGGCCTATGTATGTGTAACAACTCATTGTATTGCAGATGCAGAGACGTCGAATCTATCAGGGCTTCCTCCACTGTAATTGTATGGCAATGACAACCCGCAGCCTCGTAGAATTTGCCCTGAACTGGACCGACCAATCTCTTCATGATGAATCGTCCAGTTCAGTACGTGGCTGCGTGGTGTAATTTAATTATTACTTTTGGGTGGTTTAATTTTTTTTTGGTGCTTTCATCTTGGTATTCTCCCCATTATTTTTAGCCCACGATTTGATCAATCAACATGAGTAAAATGCGCAGTGGCGTTCAGTAATTTAAATAAACATACGTATCAATTTTTTTTTTAAACAAAAAAACAAAACATCATAACCATATTCCTGTGGGGTGATGCTCGGCGCAAGAAAAATGCGCAGAGGCTTTCGGAATGTATAGTTTGGATATTCATAAGCGATATTCCATCTTTGCAGTATCGGCTGTGAAATCCCCTATTGTAGTTAATCTTAAAAGTTCCTGTTCGCGCTATGAATCATCGAAAGAAGATATCTCCGGCCAGCAGGAACCATTCTACGTACGCTTCCCCGAGAAGTCCGCCCAGGAGTATTTTTGGGGGCTAGATCCACGGTTTACGGTCGTGCTGGTGTGACTGATTGTTCCCTGCGTGCATGGGCAGTTTATGTCATTAGTCTTGATTCAGGACACCGGTTCCGACATTGTCTGCGTATGTTATGCGCGGTAAGCGTCGGTGGGCACTTCTCGACTCCTTTGCGGTTCGGCTTACAGCGTCACGTTGTAAATCTTAAGCGACGCTCACGCTTTTTCTCTTAGTTACCTTCGAAGGTGTTAGATTGTTTTTTTAACTTTTAATTATTGGCATCTGTATTTCTCTGTTTGTCCATAGTCACTCTATGATCTCTTAATGAGCATAGTCATAATTCTTATAACTATTTCTTCTGTAAACTTAAAAAGTGAAATCGATCACTTAAATTTGGTCATAGAACCAGTATTTTTGCGCTCCTGGGCTGCCGTTTTTCCGTTGTTTAGCGTTTGTTGAACTATTTCATGGCCTTTTGTGCGCAATTTGCGTTCTACCTAGATGCATTCCTAAATACACTTGTTAAATATACCACGACTTTGCATATGCAATTGCGCTATCGCACAACTCTAGGCCTTACTGTGCATAACTCCAAGCACTTATCACATATAATGTATGTTTAGAGAGCCTTAGGCGCCTTGGCGTCTGTATATAAAAAAAATAATAATAGAAAGATTTTTTTTTACGTGCTTAAAAGACGTATTTTTGGAAATATAAATATATACGTACTTAGGCACACGTATCTTTGGGTATCCTATCCTTAGGCCCGTTGACTCTTTCAATTTAATATAAATACGTACATACGTGAACGTATTTTTGGTTATTAAAAATAAATAAAAATAAAAATATATATACGTATCTAAAAGGACGTATTTATATTTTTGGTTATTAAAATTTATATACGTACTTAGACGCACGTATTATTTGGTTAAATTAATATTGACATTGGGAAATCAAATAACACAACGAGAAGTTTCTTTTAGCGCCCTGGCACGGACAGCGATATTTTCACTGAACGCGCCAGGGGACGGTCAGGTCTGTTATTATTGTTTAATGTGCTACACCCGTGGACCGTTGTAGCTCCGCCCACTTTTCTCTTCTTGGACGAACATCAATTCTTGTTGTTCGTCTGGGGGAGCAGTGAAGTGGGCGTGCCTACTCGCCTAAGCCATTTGCGCGCGCGCGCAAATTGCTAACACTTGTGCACGCGAGGGTTCTCGGTGGTAAAGCGTTGCTTAGCGACTAGCTAAGCAACGATCAGGGGTCGGGCGTTCGGGGCCAGACCCGGCGGACGTGATTCTACACGCTCCGTCGTTTTCCACCGATATTTAGGCTGTTTAGGGTCAAATATCAATTAATTATTAGAAACAACACGGTATTGTACTTCCCTTTTCCTGTTTGAGGGTGAACGGGCGACCATGCGATTAACTATTTATGTTGGATTCCTTTCGGGAATCAACGATAGGGAATCCTGCGTTTGAGCTCTTGTCAAAGGTGTGAAATCTAGGATCTACTTTTGCAATTCCATTTCCTATCTCACAACTATTATTTGTAGATTAACCGCTATGCGATACCTATATTCGATTGCTATTCTATGAACGAGAGGCCTTATGCCTAAGTCGGCCATCTGCAAGTATAGCACCCCTTGCATTGGGAATTACTAACGGACGCATGTACAGATATTAACGTAGTGTTACTTTTAGGCTAGACACGTCAAATAAGGTAACTTACAGCCCCTCACACAGCCCTTAGCCTTAGTCAAACTCGTGCTTGGATTCTGCCGGCCATTGGACTTCATAACGCTACTAATTCATAATATCTCTAACGACGAAGGGGGCAGCCAGTAGTTGAAGTAGCCTAATATAAATACACTTTAGGCCGATAAATGCGCACGGTGGCAAATCTAGTATTTAGACGATACTCTGGCTGGCGCCTACAGTACGGGACGGACACCGACGACGGAAGCAGGCGGGCGGTAAGGCTACGACGGCGGCGGCGTGCCAAGGAAATTCACATGGAAACAATTAATTATATTAACACGTTAGGCTCGCCTTAAGCGGGGGTGGAATAGCCCGACGGTTAAAATTACTTAACTTACTCCTTGATTATCACTTCCTTGATGCTTATACCTACTCTGACCTCTTATCTAGACATTGATTACTTATATTGATTACTTAACTTACTCATTGATGTTCGCTTCAATTGATCCTGATTACCTACATTGACCTTCACTACTACATTGCTCATTACTACCTTTGATTAATAATTTCCATACTATACTTCCGCCTCTTGTTCTAAATTGGAAAGATCACTTATTTCATATTTCGTTATTTGTGATATTAAAGAGGAAGCAAAAAGAGTGGTAAGTCGAGATACAAAATGGAAAATTATTGCAATAACAAATCTAAATGTGGCAATATAAAAAATTAATTCCATGTATCCAATTGGGTCTATTCCTAGAATTCCTACTTATATGCTTAAGCATGGTATGTTGCATTTTCAAAGGAAACCTACAACACATCGAAAATATAATGATAACTTGTGTGTATTTAGATGTTTAGCGAAATATTTGTATAATGATTACAATGCCGCTATAGAATTATTAAGACAATATGATTCTTCTGCAAATCCAAAATCATTTAAAGGTGTTTCTTTGAAAGATTTTGCTAAATTAGAAAACTTATTTTATGTGCAAATTGGAGTTTATAGTATTGCATCTACAGGTACCTGTTCAGGTGGAGTATATAACAATACTTTAAATGTATTTCAATAAATAGAGCTGGCTGGTATTTGTATTCCAAATGGTGTGTCAAAAGTTTACCCCTATGAAATTACTTATGATTTTGAAGCATTTAAAAAAAAAAAACTTGTTCAAATACAAAAAATGTAAAAATAGAGGCAAATCATATACCATTATCAGCCAGTGTAGCATCGGATTTTCCTGAATATGAAGAACATATTTGCTTTATTCATAAAAAAGATAACGATTCAGATAATTTAGTTGAACGAGTGTTTTTGTATATTCATGATTTGGCAATTCTTATTGGAAACAGTGTAAAAGATATGTTTCAGGTAACTTTAATTACATTAGATAATATTATAGAAGAGGTCCTTGCATGTGAAAAGCAAACTAAAAATGGGAAAAAATGGCATTTAGCATCTCACTGCTTCCTCCTTGTCGTTCATCATTATCATGAATCTGGTATAACAAAAATACGAGCAGTTGACTTTGGTGATGAAGCTAAATTATGTCAGCATATAATAGGTGTAGATGCAAACTCGCTTTACCTAAAATGCCTTTCTGAAGAGCATTGTTCAGGTTTTTATATAGAATGACGAAGGTGTAGTAATCTTAAGGCTGAGATTTGTCAAAAAACAAGTATTATGGCCTTGGAATGGATACAATCTACAGAATATATTAACCAAATAAAATTGAAACATCAAATTGAAAGGTGGTGAAGTTATTATAGGTGGTCGCAAAATCCCTGTTGATGGCTTTCATGTTGAAACTGGTGACATATATAATTTCAATGGTTGTTATTGGCATGGTCATGATTGCAATTTAACGACAAAAATGAATGTTGATGAAAAACTTAATAGACAAGTTTGTACTCAAAGAGTTTATGAATATTTAACATTAGGCTATAAAGTTACTATTATGAAAGAGTGTGAATGGAACCAATTAAAGCGATCTACTGCAGTTGCTAATATTATAAAACACTGGGCTATTCCAAAACCAAAGTATAACAAAAATCCTTTGACAGAAGTGGCAATCTTACAACAAATAAAAAATGGAACTATTTTTGGTTTAATTCAAGTAGATATTATAACACCTGAATTGTTGAAACTGTATTTTAAAGAAATGACACCAATTTTCAAAAATGTTAATGTTGCAGTAAAAGATTGTGGTGCATATATGGATGAATTTGTCGAGGAGCATAAAATTACAAAACCACCTCAACGAATGCTTATTGGTAGTTATTATGGAAAAGAAATGTTGCTAGGTACACCCCTTTTAAAATGGTATATAAAGCATGGTTTAAAAGTAGTAAAAATATATCGTGTAATTCAGTATCTACCACATAAAACATTTGAGGCTTTTACCTATGAAGTTACTTGTGCTAGAAGAACTGGTGATCTTAATTCTGAAAGTAAAATTATTTCTGATTTGCATAAACTTTTGGGAAATAGTTCATATGGTAAAACTATTACAGATAAGAAAAAACATACAAAAATAACATATGTCAATAGCGAAAAAAGTAGTAATTTGATTAACAATTGGCGCTTTACATGAGCAACTGAATTAACCAGTGGTTTATATGAAGTTGAAATGCAATTACAAAAAATCAAATTAAACTTACCTTTACAAGTTGGCTTTATGGTGTACCAATATGCAAAGGTAAAAATGTTGCAATTTACATTTGATTTTTTAGATGAATTTGTTAGCCGTCAAGACTATCAAATATGTGAAATGGATACAGATAGGCTTTACATGGCACTCAGTGGTAATTCTTTGGATGCTGTAGTTAAACCACATCTGAAAGCAGAATATGTTAGAGAAAAACCTAAATGGATTCCAACAGCTGTGTGTAATGAACATCTTGATGATTATGTCATAACTCAAATTAATTCTAGAAAATGGATACCATTAGAATGTTGTAAGGTTAGCTTGAAATATAATATACAAACACCAGGCTTGTGTAAAATTGAATGGGAAGGTGCTGGTATAATATGTTTAAATTCTAAAACATATACGTGTTTTTCGTATGAAAATCAAAATAAGGTGTGTCAAAAATGGAGTGCTAAAGGTGTTGTGAAAAAGCAAAATTTACTTACTCCAAATGAATTTTTGAAAGTCTTAGAAACAAAGCAATCGCATTCAATAACTAACACAAATTTTAAGCTCATTAATCAGAAAATGCATACTTACTCAACTACTAAAATAGGTATAAGCCATTTATATTTAAAAAGGAAAGTTTTATATGATGGAATTAGTACTATACCATTAGAGATTTAAAAGAGTATGTTAACCTGTGAAACATAATAGGGTAACAAGTTCACTATAAAGGTTTATATGAACTTTTACCCAACGACGCTATTTATATTACATAAATTGAAATCGATTTCAAATAAGCCACTTCCACTTCCTTTAGAAGATAATTTAGAAAAAGAGACCAATGTCGTTGCACCCTCGCATTTTACAGAAAATTCCACACGGCGACTACCTTTTGAAACAACTGCATGTGGATGTCCTATTCGCTTAACTTGGGAGGCCATCCATAAAGATAATATTCAATATTTAACTGAACCCCAAATTCCTTCTTGTGTAGATAGCGTCTTATATGGTACTTTAGTTTCTATAAGCATGAGTGCTTGTATTAGAAGAGCACTTATTGATTCGAGACATATTGGTTTAAGTACCAATATGGCCTCACAAAATATGGAGGGCTTATGTGAGTTGGAAGAATTCAAGATGGCCTCCTTTGGGTAGTTTATCATTCAATTAGGAGCTGAATCCGGGTGTCTAAGGTAACAAAGACGGGTCTGGATTTCATTAACCAGGTTTGTGTCTCCGGGAAGGAACACAGCGTGTCACAAGACAGGACCTTGAGATAAATGTCCTTATTGGCACGTGCCGTTGTGCGTCATGCACATCCGTTTAGGGTTGGGACAAAGTGATGTGATGGAAAAAAATGGGTACCAGTTGTTAAAAGTCTAGAAAAATACCAAACGCCTAGAAGGGAGTGTTTGGATGAGTCAAAATCGGAAGTGAAACACTTTCCGTGGAAGTGAATCACTTCGGTTAGGAAGTGATTCACTTCCGATATTTTGTTGACAAAGACTTTTGCTGTGTATAAAAGGAGCATTTTGCGAGTAGTTTAACCATCTTCACTTCGGGCTGAAGGACGATAACTGCTAGACTACATTTTACTACACACCACTGCAGCCTGTTTCTGCATACCAGGATCACCGACACAACACTACTACTGCTGCTGCTGCTGCTTCTTTCACCATTATGACACCAGACATCGTTAAGCGACAATATTAGTAATTATTTGTAAGTACTAAAACTTTCTTTTTGAAAAAAAACATTTAAAACAAAAACCCAAGGAAAGGAGGAAAATGAGTCGCAGAGGAAAAAGAAGTGATATGAAGTTGAATTTTACACCTTCAGCACCATCATCACCACTGGCATCATCATCATCGTTAAATATTATTCCTGGTACTTCTAATGCTCCTCTAAGGGCTATGTCAGCAACCGGCGCCGAAGTGGGTATTACCCCGATCACTTTGGCTGGTGGTTTTGTCAATGCTGGAATGACACCGGCAATGACACCGATTCCAATGGTAGGGGTGACGACTTCGGCAACAATTGAACATTCTAATACAGACACCACTGCTATTAAATCAAATAGCGGTGTTTACAATGATAACGACCAACAAGATAGACACGCATTCGCAGTGGAAAATCTTTTGGAATTGGCTGTAGGTGGTAAATTACCAGAAAAAAATCACTAACATGGCAAATAAGCATTGGGATGAAATTAAGTCACTTGCTTTGGAAGCAGAAGAAGAAGAAATTGAAATGCAGGATAATGGTCAGCGCGTGGATAACACCGACACAGATGCATTATCAGAGGAGGAAGAGGAGGAGGAGGAGGAAGAGGAGGAGGAGGAGGATGAAGAGGAGGAGGGAGAGGTCAAGGAGGAAAATGAGGAAGGGTCTGCAGAAAAAAAAGTCTACGACAGTTATTGCAACCACAATCCATCCGGCTACCCCGGTGGGATCTGTTATGCCAAGCGTCTTCTCCTCGCACGCCTGTAGCGCGCCAGTTGACATCGAAACAAAACCACTTCACCACCACCAGCATCATCTTCGCGGTCAAAATGCTGGGACTAGCACACCTACCAAAAAAAATCTTCGGCGGATACCCCCTACAATGGTTGATATAGTAAACCAAGCAATTCACCAAAATGGCATTACCACTGAAGGTAAGGTATGTTAATTACACTTACATGTGTCTTTGAATGTCGTCTCGTAGATATTGGTACTAGGAGTTGAAAAGGTTAAATGTATTTGACACACACATGTACTCAGACACTGTTTCACTAACATTGATATATTGTAAAGATTTTTTTTGAAAATATATTCTAATACATTTACTTTTGTTTAAAATAGGTGTGAGTCAAACCGATGCTAGGACGACGCAACTTAAGCCACCGCGGACACCCAGAAAAAGAAATCGCGTCCTAGGCAAAGAAAAAGAAGAAAAAAAGAAGCGAGCGCGCAAGGCGTATGAAAAAAACGTAACTCCAAAGCAGTTGACAGGTTCTCCAAAAGAAGTCGTCGCAAGTACTTTTATGGCCGTTCGAGAATCAGAGCAATGGTCAACCTCAAGTCTAAAAAAAAGAGAGCAACTTTTCATCAAAAGTTGGACAAAAGCGCTTAAGGTAAATTCATCACTTTGGTTTTCTGACAATTATACATTACCCATTGTTACACCTACGGTTACACACACACCCATACCTACAGCTCAGCCAACACAAAAAATTGAGAATGTGATACTAATTCAGCCCAATAGCCAATTTAAATTATCTAATTCTGATGTGCGTTTGGAAATTTATAATGATGAAATGAAATTTGTGAAACAGAAGAAAAATAGCGTATATCAAAAAAGCGTGACTATTAATTTAAATGCGCTTAATGAGGTATGTCATGTAATTAACAAAGTTGTTAAATATTGGGAAAAGTTGAAAAAACAAGTAGCTGAAAATTCTGTTGATCCAAAAGCAAACAATTTGAAAATTATTGTCGACGCGATTAAATCGGTATTCATTGCGGTATCCATTTACCAGGGTCAAGTTTTAATTCACATCAGACATTATTTGAAACGGGAAATGCAGGATGGTCTTGTAAAATTTATTCCCACGAAAGAAGGTATCACAATCTCACCTAATGCTTTAATGGATTTGAATGATAGAGTGTTGTCAATAATTAAACGCAATTAAAAAAAAAAATGGCTCACAATTTAAAATGTACTTATTGTGATGGTAGATTTGTTTCAGAAATTCGATTGGTAAACCATTTGAAAAGATGTAAGCTTTTTCCTAGGTATTGTCCATTATGTGGAACTAATGCATGTAAAAAAATAGAATGTAAAGGTGAAATACTTAACTTAGATGTGTTGCCTTGGATTATCAAAAATGATCCAGCTATTTGTAACTTAGATGTGTTGCCTTGGATTATCAAAAATGATCCAGCTATATTAGCTATATATACTAGTAGATGGACTGCAATTAAAAACTGGTGTGCGATCAAATGGTGTAAAAGTTTCACAGGTTAACATACGCTTACCAACAGGTGAATTAACTGATGCGATTGATGTTATGCATACTATTCATACAAATCAATGAGAGACATATAAAGTTGGTCTTTCGCTTGGTCTTATATTGCAACATAAAGAAACACAAGAATATCATTATTTTCATGCATCGCAAAATAATGCACAATTAACAAAGCAGCTTTTCTTAATTTCCAATTCGCTTACATTGGAAAGATTACTTATTTCATATTTCGTTATTTGTGATATTAAAGAGGAAGCAAAAAGAGTGGTAAGTCGAGATACAAAATGGAAAATTATTACAATAACAAATCTAAATGTGGCAATATATAAAATTAATTCCATGTATCCAATTGGGTCTATTCCTAGAATTCCTACTCATTTGCTTAGGCGTGGTATGTTGCATTTTCAAAGGAACCCTACAACACATCGAAAATATAACGATAACTTGTGTGTATTTAGATGTTTAGCGAAATATTTGTATAATGATTGCAATGCCACTATAGAATTATTAAGACAATATGATTCTTCTGCAAATCCAAAATCATTTAAAGGTGTTTCTTTAAAAGATTTTGCTAAATTAGAAAACTTATTTGATGTGCAAATTGGAGTTTATAGTATTGTATCTACAGGTAAAGTAACTCTTGTTCAAACACCTACAAAGAATTATGCTGAAAATGGTAAAGTGAATATTAATTTGCATTAAAAACATGCTAGTTTAATTGTGGATTTTACGCGTTATGCACAAATATTTACTTGTCAAAAATGTACTAAAATATTTAACAAAATTAAGCATCTTCAGCAACATTATAAAGTAGTAAAACCATGTACTAAAGTCAACTTTGAATATTCAGGTGGAGTATATAACAATACTTT
>JASIRB010003460.1:0-11992 GCA_030323885.1 Branchipolynoe longqiensis | reverse complement strand
GGGCAACGGCCTGCGAGGGGTACCTGATCATCTTGGATGATGAGATGGCGACCCGGAGCTCCCCGGAGGCCGGGCTGAAGTCCCCGTGCCGCACCGTGTGGGGGCCTCCCCACCCGCCGCTGGAGGGAGAGACAAGGTTTGATTGTCGCATCAGGGTGAAGAAGCCGATGATCACCACCACCCAAGGGACCACGCTGGGGTGTCCTCGGGCACGTAGGTAGTCATAGATGTGGCGGACTATGGGCGGCGTGGTGGAGGGGGCGTGTCTCACGGGCTCCGGGAAGAGGCACTCGCCCCCCCGGTGGACGTGCCTGGAAAATGGGGCGTCGAAGGGGGCAGGGTCATCACCCACCTCCCAGAGCCAGGAACGCGTGCCCTAGAAGGTGTTCGCCACGGAGCATGGCGACGGAAGCAGACGGTGGAGGTGGGCCAAGAACATGCCAACATCGTAGGGGGACGGTGTCATGTGGTAGAGGACCCGGTCGAGCATAAACTCGAGCTAGCACGCAGCGTGCCTCAAACAGTTGTGCCGGGTCCCCTGCGCCAGCACCACGTGGTGCAGGGTCATCAAGTGAGTGTGACCCCCGTCCTGGATGTCTGCAATTAGAGGTCAGGGTGGAACATGTCAGGGGTGTGGTGCACACGGATGCGTGACAGGTCATTGAGTCTACATTGTTTGCGGATGTAGTCAAGGGCCACCGGGGAGGAGTGGGCCCAGCTAAGCGCATCAGCGAGGAGGAGCTCGGCACCAGGCTTGTGCCTGACCGTGATCGTGAAGGACCCCAGGGCTGCCGCGAGGGTGGCGTCAGTGGCTCAGCCGGATTCGAGGGAGGCGGCGGAGGCGACGTTGTCCGCGTTAATGACGATCTCGATGCCGCTCACCACCACGGGTCTGAGGGCCTTCACCCCAAGACCAAGTTGACGGCCTCAAGCTCATGGATGGTTGGGTAGGGTCGCCTGAACCGGTCATAGTACGCCTCCGAGAAGCAGCACTTGGAGGAGAATGCGCGCCCGCCGGTAAGGCAGGAGTCGCATTCAATGACCCAGGTCGGCCGAACGGGGGCGGGGCGGAGGTAGAGTCCGTTACCCCCGGACGAATAGTTGTGGAACCACCGGCGTCCTTGCGGAGGTCGAGGTCGACCTCGGCGACGCCCGGGGGGAAGAGCGCGAAGGCTGTGCAGCAGGCGGCAAATAAACTTCCCCGCCGACGGAATACAGCTGCTGATGTGCGCCAGCTTTCCTATGAGTTGCTGGAGAGCCTTCCTGGTGAGGGAGGGCCTAGGATAGCCAGCGGCGACACTACTCGACGACCTGGTCAAGCCTTGCCTGGGGAATGCGGAAGAGCATCCGCTGGGAGCAGATCTAGAATCCCAGCCAGGTCAACTTCACAGTGGAGGGGTGGCACTTGTCGGGCGCAAACTCAAGGCCGAGGGAGGCGCACAGGGCCAGGAGGGCGTCAAAGGCCTGGCAGCCGCGGAGGTATGAGGCCTCACAGTCGACGAAATCATCTATGTAGACGAGCGAGAAGAAGCCGGCCCGCTCCAGCAGCCAGGAGATGGCAGAAGAGGGCGGCCGAGAGCGGGTCGGCGCGGAGCTGCCGGTAGAGTCAGGAGATGTCTGCAGTCCAGGAGAAGGCACCCTGGCCCTCGCCGACCAGCCTCCGGCCCAGGTCAGCCACTGAGGAGAGGGTGTAGGCTGCCGGGACACCCAGGTACTCACCGCGGGGGATGCCCGCATTCACGCTTCTGCCAAGCGGGTATGACAGGTCGACGATGATGCATCGTTTGCCGACGCCCGCCTTCGGTCTAGTCATGATTGGGGTGCACTGTGCCCAGGGGGAGAAGGGGGGGACCTCGAAGGGGCCCAGGAGGGCTCCCAGCTCGAGCTCCCGGGCGATATAGTCAGTCACAAAGTGGGCGTGGCTCGGGTCTTCCCGGTGGTTATGGTACGTGGGCATCGGGGGTCTGGGGGTGGAGTAGTTTGCTGGAAACCCAGGTGGACCAGCTGGTTGAACAAGGTGGTGTCCGAGGTGGTCGGCCAGCGCCTTCCTCCAGGCATCGATATTGAGACCCGAGGAAAGGGGGAGGCGGGTGGCCAAAAAGTTTGAGGGAGCCACGGCTCAGGCGGCGTCATACGCCGCCGGGTATTCGAGGTAGGGCCTCCAGGCGTTTCCTGAAATCATGGGCCAGAATGCGTCGAGTGTTCATTGCTACTGATGGGGGTCTGGTCCACAACGCGGCTCAAATGGGAGCGACTGCTGGAGTAGGCCGTCGATCACGTCATCGAGGGGCTCCGAAAGGCCCACCGGTTCGAAGGGGCAGCCGCCGGTGGGCGGGATCCGGGGAGGGCGAGGCGGCTGACGAACATCACGTAAGGTGTGGCCAGGCTAGCTGGGTTTGTTATTGTTCTGTCGGCTGCTGTGACGTCATGAAGAGGTTCCCCGCCGGGGGTTTCCCCACTGCCACCAGCCGGCTGGTCACAGGGTGGCAAGGCCCGCTCCAATGCGCCGCACCCCGCCGCCGGGCAACCAGCGGGGCGAGTAGTCTGGTTAATATGCAAATCATCGGGGGTCCCCGTGACGGTACCGTGCGGGCCGGGGCCGGGGCGGTGCCGACGTCACAGGGGGGAATCCGAGTGACATCACGGGGAGTGTCTGGGTGCACGGCGAAGCCATGTGGCTCCGCTATGAGAGTGTCAACAAAGCCAAAGAGTTTTTTACCGTGGGTGCCTCGGGTGCCTTAGGTGCCGTGCGGTGAGGTCGTGTCCAGGGATGTGCTGTTGTCGATTGCTGTATGCAGGTGGGGGAGGCCACCCCGCCTGCTGTCTAAAAAAACGACAAAGGTTTCTTGGCCATTTGTTCCTCGCGGGGGGGTTTAGAATAGCAGGCCGCCTCAGCGTGGTTTGTGACGATGCGCCTAACGTTCGCGCAGTTGCGACAGACGTGTGCCAGCTTCAGGGCACCTGTGCCGTGTGACCCGCCTTTTCCCGCCTTATCACATGAGTCGGAATCACGGTTCCAGGCTGTACAGGGTCGGCTGCCTTGTCGTAGGCGCTCCAGACCTCCGAGGCCGCCTTTGTTGTTGTTTTTGGGGCATCGGCCGTAGTGCCGTTCACCACCGCCGCGGTGTGTCTGGCCATAGCGATGACCTCGATTCGTATGACTGTAATGGCGGTGCCATCCCTCCAGCCACGGGGGAGGCGGCCATCTGCGATGCGCATGAATATTTCCTCCGAATAGCGACACACTATGTTCCAGGGGAGGGAGCAATTGTCTTGGGCTACGGCCTCCTGGTGGGCCGAGAGGGCCGCCAGTGCGTGAGCGAGGAAGCCACGCTGAGTTTCCAGCCATTTTAACCTGAGCGTATACTCCTCCCGGTTTGTGTCTCCCTTTTTTATTGATTTCCCCTCGTCCCCCCTCTCTACCAAGTCATACTAGAAGAGGTATTTTGAGGATATACCTTTTTTTGCGGCTGAAGGACTTGGCGTCGGCTACGGCCACGATGATGCGTATAGCCTCCTCTGCCATTGAGCATGGGCTACGGTAGCGGCTGTCCTTCCTGTGGCTGCGGTCGTAAGCCTCGCGGTGATGTTGCCAGCGCCCATGGGATGGGCGGTGGGAGTGGTGTCCGTGCTGAGTGCCCAGGTTTGTCTCTTGCCGGGGGCGCAGCGGGGGGGGGGAAACGACCGCCTCGGGGATGTCGCCATCCATGTCGCCCGGGAGGTAAACCGGGGAGCAAGGGGAGCTGGGGTTCAGGCGGCCCGCCTCCGGGGCGGCGCGGGCCCGCCAGCGTCAGCGAGAGGGGCGGCTGCGGTGTGCGTGCCCGCCACCGCAGCCTTTGCGAGCGCCTTCTCCTGCCATAGGACGTGTTGCTCCACACGCTTCCACCTCGCCTCCAGGGCCTCCATGGTCTCCCGCATCTGAACCATCAGGTCCTCCGTTTTGTGGTCTCGGAGCTGCCACCAGCATCCTTGGCTTCGTGGGCCACTGGTGCGTGGGAGATGCGGCATCGCCGCCATCTTGGGTCAATGTTTCAAGCTGCCCGGGTGTCTGCTCCGGCTGGGGCCTCTGTGTGGCGCGCTTCCTGGGCCTACCGACCGGGCATGTGGTTCATCGTGTTCTCTGCATTCTTAGGTTTTTCTTGGTGGTGTTTTATCGTGGGTAATGTCTCGTGGGTACCATGGGTGGAGTCGGGATCGCTGTGGTTTTCGTGAAATCTTGGTCGTTTGGGGTGGCGAAACCGAAAAATGTTTGCCTTTTGGGGAAGCGAAACCGAATGGTTCTGTGTGGGGGGAGGTTTCGGTTGGTGTTCGTCCAGGCCGCTTGGGGCGTGGTGGGTACCCGGCTCCCCTCACCGAATGAACCACAATTCGGAAATTATGCGCCGATTCCATTTCGTTTTTAACAATGTCATGAATTTAACCAGTGGACTAACAACTACGAAAAAAGAAACAATTATGTGAATGGCCACCAGTCCGGACGGTAATTAGGGCTTTTTTTCACTGTCTGTCAAAGATGTCTGGGCATGCGGACACTATTCCCTTGATTATGTTGTAAAATGTGTTGTCAATGTCGCAAAATAACCATGCATGCCTAATACTCCAGTGCCACTACTGCATAAACATATTCAGCGCTGAAAGGAGAGGGATAACCAGCCACGTTTGAACTTGGCTGAGCCTGTTTGAACTTCCTGGAAATGGACTTTCCTCTTCTCATTTTTTGCGAGAACTCAGTGTCAGCCAATTAGAGCTGTTATTTTTTATTGCAAATGGCAGGCCCCCATAACAGCTCTGATTGGCTCAAATCATGGAAAGGTCCCAGTCGAATACGTCCATATTTTTTTTTAGTAGTTTCTTGTTCAGACATAGTTACACATTTATGTATCTTTTGCACAGATTAAAGTGATTGAAGTATATTTGAAATTTATCTACATCGATTTCTGTTTAAATCACACAATATCAGTACTTAAAGAATGGGAATCTCATCCTGCAAGGGTATGCTCAATATGGGACACTGGTCACCCGTTTTTCCTCCTTTCCTCACTACGGACCCTTCTCCACTCCTGCTTGCAACCACTTTGCAACCTCAAAAAAGGGGTGGCTGCAAAGGGGTCGCAAAATGGCCACAAGTGTTGCCAAAGTGGTCCTCAGTGAATGGTAACTGACCTGCTTGCGACCATTTTGGTTGCAAGAATGGTTTGAATAATTTAGGATGGTGCAAATAATTGATTAAATCATTTTTTTTTTTTTTTTTTTTTTAATTGTTTTTTGTTATTGAGGCTGTATTTATACTGTCCATAGCATATAAAATCGGGTACCCAGGCTTGTTTTCAATGCTGGCCAGTTGTAGTGTTGGTGTTATCTTACCACACAGTAGCTGCTGATAAGGTATTTGATTGCCCGCATTTCAGTAGCAGATAGATAATTGGTTGGTATGGTTAGTAGCCTATGTTAGTTTTTTTGGATTTTCTTGGCATATATGTATTATTTTACTTTGTTCTACTTTATTACTAGACTAGCCTACTCCTATTTACATATGTATGTAGTTGTGTGGTGTGTTATCTGGCTACTTTTGGCATGGTTACCTTCCATTAGGCATCCCGCTGGTGGGCCGTGACATATCACATGCCCCTTTGGAGTGCAGCTTACTGGGGGTTTCCTAGCCTTATTTTGCACAGATTAATACTACACATTAAAAGGTGAATTCAGAGGTTTCTTTTGCTGGCATCTTGGTGGGTTCTCTGGATGCCCCTGTTTGTCTCATTTTTTAATAAGGGCGTGAGCTTTAGTCTTGTGAGCTTTTGTTGTGTGAGCTTTTTTCTTGTGAGCTTTTGTCATAGAACCGGTTCTAGGGTAGGCCTACCGCATCTATCTGACTTCTCCTTTGATTCATTGCCACTACCATGACGCCCCATCACATACTTCCATGGGTGATAGGCCTACATTTTATTTTGTTATTTAAAAATTTATAAATATAGCTCCTGGAAATACAAATACGCAAAATGTGAGTTCCGAAATGGACACGCTAGCAGTGATGGCAACTGTGGGATTCTTTTACTTTCCTACAATGACAACTGTATCAATGGACCAGTAAACTCTACCTAATAATGTTGTAGAATTGGTGTTGTGAATTTCTGTTCCCATGGGCCATTTCAACAACTGAAAGCTCATGTGAATATATGTGCTGACCGTATTCCCAGTATGCTAACTACATCAAAATATAAAATTAGATTGGGACACAAATCTCACCTTGTTCAATGATGCAAAGATTAATAAAGTCGGTCATAGGCCTACAGGTTTTTATTGAATACATAGTTGCCCTGTTATGAGATGTAAAGAAGCTCTGTGATCATCATAATGATTTGGGGTTGACAGGCTATGAAGCTGTAAGGTAGGCCTATCAACCTGTAGATGTGTTTCCCCATTTAAGTCATTGCTACTGAATTATGGCATACATGTATGAGTGAAATCTTTCAATTAATCATTTCCAATTACACAAATATAGCTATCGGAAGTATGACTACTCAGGAAACGTGTACCAAAAGAGATGCCAGCACTGATAGTAATTGTGTCATTCTATTACTTTCTAGCAATGACCGGTGTGTAGTAGGCCTATTGGCCAACCAAAAGGCACTGGCCGATAACTTTACAGAATTGGTGTTGTAAGACATATGACACTTGTGTTTGCATGACTAGGCCCGACAATGCTAAACCTTGGATCCGATTCCACAGAATGACGCTTATTGCGATACCCTGAAGATACAAAGGTAATTGATTTCCTTTTTGTATTTGCAAATTTTCAAATATAGCTACTGGAAGTTCAACTACACAGGAATCGAGTACCAACGTAGATGCCACCACCGATGGTAATTGTGTCATTTTATATCTTTCTAGCAATGACAGTTGTGTATTGGCCAACAAAGAACAATAGGCCTCCCCAATAATATTATGGAATTGGTGTTGTGAGTGTGCCTCACACAAGTGGTGTTCACATGGGTGACTCTCACAACAGAAAGCCTGTGTGCATAGACATACCGATAATTTTACAGAATTGGTGTTGTAAGACATATGACACTTGTGTTTGCATGACTAGGCCCCAGAATGCTAAACCTGTGTGAATATCCATAGCACATTCTGTGTTCATTTCTAGCAGGATACATGAAGTTGCATAATCCATTGAAAACATTAATATTAAAAAACAAAACGTCCATCTGAATTTTTTCAAGTTAAGTCCTAGTGGAAGCATCAACAATTTATTACAGTATGTTCTTCATGTGAGCATACAAAGCCTATGCAAAGCCTATGTCCAGCACTTCAGTATCTACATCAAATTGCATTTTGTATCTTTTCACTACGAACAAGTCCAAAGTTAACCCATTAAACATAAAGTAGCTTCAAACTACCGTAATGTATTTTGTACTGATCAACCTAATATAGTTGTCTGAAGGAAAGCCAGAAACACAATGCTATCGGATTATGTAGCTTCAACTACCTTACATGGAAATTAAATGTTGTGGTTGATCCACGTTACTAAGCTAATCATATATAATGAAGGTGTAGTTTCTCTAATATGAAGTTTGAGGGGGATCTGAAATTATCATCATCATCATTTTGCTTTCTCAGTTCTCGGTCACAATAGATAGTTAACCTTGGATCTGATTCCACAGAATGACGCTTATTGCAATACCCTGAACATACAAAGGTAATTGATTTCCTTTCTGTATTTGCAAATTCCCAAATATAGCTACTGGAAGTTCAACTACAGAGGAAGCGAGTACCAACATAGCTGCCACCACTGATGGTAATTGTGTCATTCTATATCTTTCTAGCAATGACAGTTGTGTATTGGCCAACAAAGAACAATAGGCCACCCCAATAATATTATGGAATTGGTGTTGTGAGTGTGACACACACAAGTGGTGTTCATATGGGTGACCGTTACAACAGAAAGCCTGTGTGCATACACCTACCGATAATTTTACAGAATTGGTGTTGTAATACATATGACACTTGTGTTTGCATGACTAGACCCCACAATCCTAAACCTGTGTGAATATCCATAGTTGAAAACATTAATAGTAAAAACAAAATATCCATCTGAATTTTTTCAAGTTAAGTCCTAATGGAAGGATCAACAATGTATTACAGTATGTTCTTCATGTGAGCATACAAAGCCTATGCAAAGCCTATGTCCAGCACTTCAGTATCTACATCAAATTGCATTTTGTATCTTTTCACTACGAACAAGTCCAAAGTTAACCCATAAAACATAAAGTAGCTTCAAAGTACCGTAATCTATTTTGTACTGATCAACCTAATATAGTTGTCTGAAGGAAAGCCAAAAACACAATGCTATTGGATTATGTAGCTTCAACTACCTTACAATGTTGTCGTTGATCCATATTACTAAGCTAATCATGGAAATTAAATGTTGTGATTGATCGAAGTTACAAAGCTAATCATATATAATGAAGGTGTAGTTGCTCTAATATGAAGTTTGAGGGGGATCTGAAATTATCATCATCATCATTTTGCTTTTTCAGTTCTCGGTTACAATAGATAGTTAACCTTGGATCCAATTTCACAGAATGAGGCTTATTGCGATACCCTGAACATACAAAGGTAATTTGATTTCCTTTCTGTATTTGCAAATTCCCAAATATAGCTACTGGAAGTTCAACTACACAGGAAGCGAGTACCAACATAGCTGCCACCACTGATGGTAATTGTGTCATTCTATATCTTTCTAGCAATGACAGTTGTGTATTGGCTAACACAGAACAATAGGCCTCCCCAATAATATTATGGAATTGGTGTTGTGAGTGTGACACACACAAGTGGTGTTCATATGGGTGACTGTTACAACAGAAAGCCTGTGTGCATACACCTACCGATAATTTTACAGAAATGGTGTTGTAATACATATGACACTTGTGTTTGCATGACTAGGCCCCACAATGCTAAACCTGTGTGAATATCCATAGTTGAAAACATTAATAGTAAAAAACAAAACGTCCATCTGAATTTCTTCAAGTTAAGTCCTGGTGGAAGCATCAACAATTTATTACAGTATGTTCTTCATGTGAGCATACAAAGCCTATGCAAAGCCAATGTCCAGCACTTCAGTATCTAGATCAAATTGCATTTTGTATTTTTTACTACAAACAAGTCCAAAGTTAACCCATAAAACATAAAGTAGCTTCAAACTAACATAATCTATTTTGTACTGATCAACCTAATATAGTTGTCTGAAGGAAAGCCAGAAAGACAATGCTATCAGATTATGTAGCTTCAACTACCTTACATGGAAATTAACTGTTGTGATTGATCGATGTTACAAAGCTAATCATATATAATGAAGGTGTAGTTGCTCTAATATGAAGTTTGAGGTGGATCTGAAATTATCATCATCATTTTGCTTTCTCGGTTCTCGGTTACAATAACCTTTGGATCTGATTCCACAGAATGACGCTTATTGCGAAACCCTGAACATACAAAGGTAATTGATTTCCTTTTTGTATTTGCAAATTCCCAAATATAGCTACTGGAAGTTCAACTACACAGGAAGCGAGTACCAACATAGATGCCACCACTGATGGTAATTGTGTCATTCTATATCTTTCTAGCAATGACAGTTGTGTATTGGCCAACAAAGAACAATAGGCCTCCCCAATAATATTATGGAATTGGTGTTGCGAGTGTGCCTCACACAAGTGGTGTTCATATGGGTGACTCTCACAACAGAAAGCCTGTGTGCATAGACCTACCGATAATTTTACAGAATTGGTGTTGTAAGACATATGACACTTTTGTTTGCATGACTAGGGCCCACAATGCTAAACCCGTGTGAATATCCATAGCACATTCTGTGTTCATTTCTAGCAGGATACATGAAGTTGCATAATCCATTGAAAACATTAATATTAAAAAACAAAACGTCCATCTGAATTTCTTCAAGTTAAGTCCTAGTGGAAGCATCAACAATTTATTACGGTATGTTCTTCATGTGAGCATACAAAGCCTATGCAAAGCCTACGTCCAGCACTTCAGTATCTACATCAAATTGCATTTTGTATTTTTCACTACAAACAAGTCCAAAGTTAACCCATAAAACATAAAGTAGTTTCAAATTACCTTAATCTATTTTGTACTGATCAACCTAATATAGTTGTCTGAAGGAAAGCCAGAAAGACAATGCTATCGGATTATGTAGCTTCAACTACCTTACATGGAAATTAAATGTTGTGATTGATCGATGTTACAAAGCTAATCATATATAATGAAGGTGTAGTTGCTCTAATATGAAGTTTGAGGGGCATCTGAAATAATCATCATCATCATTTTGCTTTCTCGGTTCTCGGTTACAATAACCTTTGGATCCGATTCCACAGAATGACCCTTATTGCGAAACCCTGAACATACAAAGGAAATTGATTTCCTTTTTGTATTTGCAAATTCCCAAATATAGCTACTGGAAGTTCAACTACACAGGAAGCGAGTACCAACATAGATGCCACCACTGATGCTAATTGTATTATTCTATATCTTTCTAGCAATGACAGTTGTGTATTGGCCAACAAAGAACAATAGGCCTCCCCAATAATATTATGGAGTTGGTGTTGTGAGTGTGCCGCACACAAGTGGTCTTCACATGGGTGACTCTCACAAGAGAAAGCCTGTGTGCACAGACCTACCGATAATTTTACAGAATTGGTGTTGTAAGACATATGACACTTGTGTTTGTATGACTAGACCCCACAATGCTAAACCTGTCTGAATATCCATAGCACATTCTGTGTTCATTTCTAGCAGGACACATGAAGTTGCATAATCCATTGAAAACATTAATATTAAAAAACAAAACGTCTATCTGAATTTGTTCAAGTTAAGTCCTAGTGGAAGCATCAACATTTTATTACAGTATGTTCTTCATGTGAGCATACAAAGCCTATGCAAAGCCAGTGTCCAGCACTTCAGTATCTACATCAAATTGCATTTTGTATCTTTTCACTACAAACAAGTCCAAAGTTAACCCATAAAACATAAAGTAGCTTCAAACTAATGTAATCTATTTTGTACTGATCAAGCTAATATAGTTGTCTGAAGGAAAGCCAGAAAGACAATGCTATCGGATTATGTAGCTTCAACTACCTTACATGGAAATTAAATGTTGTGATTGATCGATGTTACAAAGCTAATCATATATAATGAAGGTGTAGTTGCTCTAATATGAAGTTTGAGGTGGATCTGAAATTACCATCATCATTTTGCTTTCTCGGTTCTCGGTTACAATAACCTTTGGATCCGATTCCACAGAATGACACTTATTGCGAAACCCTGAACATACAAAGGTAATTGATTTCCTTTTTGTATTTGCAAAGTCCCAAATATAGCTACTGGAAGTTCAACTACACAGGAAGCGAGTACCAACATAGATGCCACGACTGATGGTAATTGTGTCATTCTATATCTTTCTAGCAATGACAGTTGTGTATTGGCCAACAAAGAACAATAGGCCTCCCCAATAATATTATGGAATTGGTGTTGCGAGTGTGCCTCACACAAGTGGTGTTCATATGGGTGACTCTCACAACAGAAAGCCTGTGTGCATAGACCTACCGATAATTTTACAGAATTGGTGTTGTAAGAGATATGACACTTTTGTTTGCATGACTAGGGCCCACAATGCTAAACCTGTGTGAATATCCATAGCACATTCTGTGTTCATTTGTAGCAGGATACATGAAGTTGCATAATCCATTGAAAACATTAATATTAAAAAACGAAACATCCATCTGAATTTCTTCAAGTTAAGTCCTAGTGGAAGCATCAACAATTTATTACGGTATGTGCTTCATGTGAGCATACAAAGCCTATGCAAAGCCTATATCCAGCACTTCAGTATCTACATCAAATTGCATTTTGTATGTTTCACTACAAACAAGTCCAAAGTTAACCCATAAAACATAAAGTAGTTTCAAACTACCTTAAACTA
>JASIRB010003488.1:0-12006 GCA_030323885.1 Branchipolynoe longqiensis | reverse complement strand
CACATCATTGTCATTCATCTCTACTCTAAATAGGGGTAAATCGTGTATCTATAGTTCACCTGGACACTTCAAATGTATCATCTAAATGATATCCATGGAATATATTAGTGACACAGTACGGTTTCCATAGCTAAATGGAATATTAGCGACGTAGTATTGTGGCAATAGCTGTATGGGATATATTAGTCACACAGTACTAATAGCTAAATATGATTTCAGCATGGAAGCCTATGGGAGTAAATAACACTTTAGTAACCACAGTTTGCACCCTTTGAAAGTGACCTTGACCACAACATTGTTCATTGATAATGGAAGGAATACCAGTCCATGTTGATTAGTTCCGATTTGCCTAATCGAGTCTCCGTGAACGCAGTACTAGGTAAAGGGGCTGTCACACTACGACATATGGCCTTAGTGTATGCCGACGTATGCAATTTTCTACCAACACGTCGGCACATGGCGTCATATGTTACGTATACGTTGCATACGTCGAGTACGCTTGGGATATGGCCTCATAGGTCCTCATAGGTCGGCGTAGGTCGAGCCGCTAAAAAATGTGTGTGCCTGTTCAAAATTTTCAACGGATGTCGCCGTATGGCTCATACATTTCTCATATGCTCGGTGTACCCTCGGCATACGTCGGTGTACGTTATGCACACATTAGGGGTATGTTGGGATAGGTTGGAACACATTAGCCATACATTCAGCCTGTTGGGAACGTGCAGTCCACGTACAGCCAACGGATGCATAACATACTCCAAATGTACTTCAAGCATATGCCAGCATACTTCTAGCGATGAAGTAACGTATGTAACATTGGTCAGCGTACCGTCAGTGTATGCGAACATTTCGCGAACGTTTTGTGAGGCACATGAATGCTCTCAATAGGTCAGAGATATGTTCTGCATACCTTATGTACATTGTGTGTATGTTGTGTGTATGCCCATTTTTATCCCTCGCAGCACGAAAAGTTTGCCGTATGCCGACCTATTTTGATATGAAATTTATTTCAACACGTTACGCACACGCTGGCGCCATACGTTATAGTGTGACAAGGCCTTTAGTCAATAAATGAACAGGGTCCACCATGCTGCGCTATGGCACATCCTATCGATTATTTCGTTCATGCAGGCTTCTGAACCTAGTGAACAAAACTGGTGAGTTTATATTACTACTAGGTCCACAAATGAACCGGGAGGGATAGCCGACCTGCTAGAGCACCAGTAGTAGCGTCCCCTGCGAGAGGTTGTGGGATCACTCCTCGGCTGAGATATACCAAAACCAAGACATATTTGTCCCCACCTTCGACATCATGTCTCAGTATCCCAAAGCAGATCTTTAAACCAGTCACACGCAACACTTAGCGCCAGTAGTTTACCATTAGACTACACAATCCAGAGCTATATTTGGATCTATAAATAAACATATGGAATGGCCGAATGAGTTAGAGCGTCCGTATCCCGCGTTTGGTAGATCGTGGGGTCGTGGGTTCGGACCCTGGTCTAGTCAAACCAATGACTTAAAAATTAATACTTGTCGCTTCCTAGCCAGGCACTCTGTGTTATTAGTATAGGGAAAGGAGCAGTGGAATGAGGAAGACCAATCGTCTGCGATTGCAATTTCCCTTGCTTAAACAACTAATGTACCCCCTCCAAAATATATATAAGCAGTCTATATAAAGATATACACTATGTATGCATCAGTAATTATTTTGATAGATCTATTAAAACCACGTCTACTTAAAGTTGCATGGTCCGATGATTTTGAGTTTCTGGAATTTTCTGAGATAAATATATAAGATTGTTCACTATAACCTATCCTACCTTAGTTTGAAGTAACTTTGATTTTAAATGGCTAAGTTTGGAGATATTTGAAGAACAACCATGCCAAATTAATTTCGGCAAGCATGCCAAAACTCTGCCACCATAGGCTTCTGCTCTAACACTAGTAACAGGTTCTATTAAATTGCACCAGTACTTCCTTCTATGTGGCAACAACTGTTTAATAAGTGCACCGGTCTCTAAGTTAGATAGGTTCACTAAAATCTGGATAATTGTTTTGGTTTTGAAAATGTGATGCTTCATCGGACTATGCAGCTTTAATTGAATGTATATTCGCATACGCATCTTATGAACCACTTTATAATTTATACCAATACGCACGGTGTGAATTCGCATTGTAAACGAAAAGTAGTTCATTGGTCCTAAGTCACTTCCTGGTTATAAATAATGAAAGACTTTCAATCTGAATGGTGCTTTCCTCCTAGCTCACTTCAGGTGGCACAACAAAACCAAATTACCGAAAAGAATTATTTTTAAACCACCGCAAAATAGCAAGAAGTAGCCCTAATATTATAAATCTTTAAATGGTTTAAAACAGCAGCTATTTCTGAAATGCTGCAACGTATCAAATAGTTTAAGCTACAATCAACTCCTGGGAACCTGGCATGTCTATACAAGCCTACGACAAAGGCTTTAGTCTTCACTGTAGGCCTAATTAGGTATTGTAAGCAACTGGGGTAACTCAAAAACTAATCTGAGTAAGGGTGCTGTCTGCAAATCGGGTCATTGGTTTACAATTGTATCGGATTTGCATAGTAAGAGCATTGGCATATTAACACAGGTGAGTACCAGTTGGTAGGGTGAGAACTGAATGGTGATTCGACAATATATAAAGCTGGTGTAGAGCTGGAGAAAGTAGGTATATATATAGGTACGGGTATACAAATCCTCCAGGGCTACTAACACTGGTCAAACATCCGGTTGAGGAGACGTGGGTTGTGATGGCGCCACCAGTACAGTGTTGCGTCTTATGGAGTATAACAATAATCATAATAACAAGTAATATTCCCCTCCCCATCTTTATACTCGCATATCCATAGACTAGCTATATATATATATATATATACATATATATATATGATGTATATATGATGTATAAAACTTATGCGAGTATAAAGGCGCATAAGGGAATATTCCCTATTGGCCACCCTGATGTTGTGTACTACTTTATTGGTGACCCCTCTTCATAGTGGGACAGGTGGCGCCACCACCCCCACCTCCACAGTGCCACGAATACTGTCACTCACGCACTGGAATATATACTGGTACAGTGTTGGTCTTGTGGAGTATAACAAATAATAATAATGATTAACCATTACATATCTTCATACTCGTATAATGAAATATACATTAATACGATACATGAAAGTAAGATACATAGCAACACTACACGAGTACCTGGTCATAAGGCTAGCACCGTCAAGTTTGTGTGTGCGTTGAACGCCAGTACCCAGTAGAGCATAGAGCATAGAGAGGCCGGATGACATATCTTATCAGTGCCACCTATCAACTAACTTGTAATCAGGGTATTCTGAGTTCCGCTGGTTCTTCAGGAAGGACTGAAGCTGCGACCCTGCGCGCCCAGTCCAAACTAGAGCTTACACGGTGGAATGTGGAGGGAGTTGAATACACATCTAATACACCATGATGCAAGAAGCGGTATTCTATCTTGTGTAAAATATTTGCTATGATAATTTCACTACAATCTACTTTAGAAACAAATGCATTGCAAGAATCTTACAAAGTTAGCGGGTCCCTTTAAAGATCTAGTCACTTGATTTTAACATGTATTCCTTGCACGAATGTTTACAGTATCTCAGCAAATTATTCATATTCTAGAAAGGTCAATTGTTTTGAACTTAGAACTACTAAGCATGGTTCGTTGGATGCTCAGTTCAATGGTCCGGGACAGATCTGGCTTTACCTACAGGGTTTGAAGCTCAAATAGCTCATTCTGTGACGTCGTGCAGAGAAGGGACAAGTAGTATTACATAAGGAAATACTTTGTAAGTCAAAGTCAAAGGATTGAAATTCACTATTACCCAGATAAAGCTTTGGATTACTTTCCTTGAGGAACTCTGTTGCAGTGAACTGTTTTTATATAACCCTCTTCTATAATTAGTATAAGTCTAGACTTGTTTCTGTTCTATTCAGCAAGTCTATCAGTGTAAGCATTCCCTAGCCTATGTCACACTAACAGCTGAGAATGGTCATTAGTGTCAACTCTCCACCCCCACCCCCACCCCCAACAGATTGACCACAGTGGTGATTAGGTCCTAAATGAATAGTGATATTCGATTATGACAGTTATTAAAACTCCATAGTCCGATGAAGCATAACATTTTCAAACCCAAAATAATTATCTAGATTTAATTTTACATATCTAACTTAAATACAGATAGATGGCACATAGAAGCACATACTGAGTCAATTTCTTAACAAATACAAAATATTATACAAATACCAATTTGGATTTAGAGAGAATCACTCAGCAATAATGGCCCTGACCGAAATCTTAGACAATATACTACAAGACCTCGAAAATGGGAAACATGTTGCAGGAGTCTACTTAGACCTGAGTAAAGCATTTGATACCGTAGACCATGACATCTTACTCTCAAAACTTAGGCACAATGGAATTCGAGGCCAGGGACTTAAATGGTTTGAGAGTTACCTAAGCAATAGAAAGCAATCTACATACATAAATGGTAAACGATCCAAGCTAAACTCAATCAGCCATGGTGTTCCCCAAGGTTCTGTCCTGACCTCCTATTTTTGTTCTACACAAATGATATAGTCAACTGTGCAAAACAAGGTTATTTGCAGATGATAACAATGGCTTCATAACCTCAAATTCACCCAAACAACTAAGACATTGAATTAAAACATTCCTTTCTGATATATTTACATGGTGCAATGATAACAAATTAACAGTAAACCTGAACAAAACATGTTACACAATATTTAAAAGCAGAAGTACAACCATTGATAAACAATAACACAATAAAGAGAGTCCCTTCTGTGAAATACCTAGGTATAATTCTAGATGAAAACCTCAACTGGGATGAACATTTTGATAACTTAAATAATTCAATCATTAAAACAGCTAACTCATTAAAAATAATCAGACGACAGGTACATGAGGAAAATAAAAAATTACTATACTATGCATACGTTTAATCCAAAATTCAGTATGGTATAGATGTGTATGGGAGAGCCAAGTTATCAACCCTGAAAAAGGTACACACACAACAAAACAGAGCCTTGAAAATACTGTATAGCAAAGACTATCTCACCCCAACTAAATCACTTCATAAAGACGTGGACTTACGTATGGTAACTGACATTTATCAAATATACATTGCAAAATTTGTTTTCAAACAAAAGAATGGCCTCCTCCCTGAAATATTTGATAATCTCTTCAAAGAAAACAATCAGGTCCATTCCCATAACACACGACACATAAATAACATACATCACAAACACACTAGAAACAAATATGGCAAAATAACAACTGAAAACCAAGGAACCAATATCAGGAACTGTTGTTGTTTGTTGTTGTTTTACGTCCTAGCAATATCTAAGGTCATATCAGGACGGGTACCGACTTGTGACGGTGCGCACTCATGGTGACTTTATAGTGCTGTCTCACTGGGAAACCATGCCGCCGGGACCATGACCTGGTATCCCACTCAGTCACATTATCCTGACACTGAGCACACCAGTCCTTGCCCTCTCCTAATAATGCCGAGCGCCTGGCTAGGAAGTGAAAAGCACCAATTTTCAAGTCATTGGTTTGACTCGACCATGGTTCGAACCCACGACCCCACGATCTACCAGCACGGGAGACGGACGCTCCAACCCACTCGGCCATCCCGTCTGGTCTCTGTATCAGGAACTCAATACCAGTAGACATTAGAAACCTTAAAACTATGAAAAACTTCTGTAAAAAACTGAAGATAAGCTATCTCAATGCATACTAAATCGATTACCGGTAAAGAATATATATAATAGGACATAGTTGTCATTAACTAGTCACATAATTTAAAATATCAAATGGCTATGGCAAAGAACATAAAATTAACCCCCATTAACATACATGCAAAATAACTACTGATACTGCATGAATCCATGACACAATATACATATAATATTCCTATCATTACTTTTTTCTTTACTTAACTGTGAAGAGACGCATCAGTATCTCATCATAAAGATTAGTTAAAAATATAGCTTAAGTTTAATCATTTGTTATTGTTATCACTTGTACACATCATGGAGACCAGCTAGATAAGCATTGCTTTTCTGGGATCCTTTCTGTCTGTAAGGAATTTGTATGCATTTATTGTATCACCTCAGTTTATTGTAAACATACCTTGCAGAGAGTTAAAATAAATTAATTGAATGTAATATAATCTGTTACTGCAGAAGCCTATGGTGTCAGAGTTTTGGCCTGCTTGCCAAAAGCCTAAATGAATTATGCATGTTTGCACTTCAAATATCTCAGAAGTTTACCATTTAAAATAACAGTTGCTTCAACTATAATAAGGTAAATCATAACAATTAATTTACTATATTTATCTAAGAAAATGACGGAAACTCAAAACCATTGGACTATGCAACTTAGTCTGATGGTTTTGACATACAGGAACAACCATGTTTAACATGAGCTATATTATTAAAAAGCAACAGTTGGAGATCATTCCAAGCCTGATGAATCAGAAACATACATTTGGATTGCTCCTCACTGGATTTGGAAAATCTCTAATATTCATCCTGCATACATTGCTACTGACTGCTCCCTGTCTCGCACCAAAACCAAAAGTGAGGCAGTGTGTAAAATTCTCCGAGTAGGTATGTAGTGTGTATCAATATGGCTGAATGGGAAACCATACTCCCTTTATAATGCTCACACTGGGGGAGGGAAGAGGTGCACCTTTAATCAGGATTCCCCCCCCCCCTTATCTCGCCCAGCCACACGGTCACCGCATAATATGTGGTAATACCACGATAGCTGGGTAGTGGCCAGGGCTGGGGGTGGGGGGGGGGGGGGGGTCATGAACGCAGCCAATGAGGAGCTATGTTAGGGAGAGATCATGCGGGACAGGAATGACTGGTGTGCATGGGTGTAATAGCCAATAAGGAGGCTGGTATCATCCACACTTGTATTTGGGTCGTTCTCAGAAACTGTGTACCACTTGAGGTAGTCTACTAGAAATGCATATTTCAAAGAAACCCTTTATTGGAGTGTCAATATTTAGATTTCATCAGTTAGCCAAATAATGTGGGAGATAGTTTAGATCAAAAGTAAATGTTAATATTGTGTATTATGTATCTTATTGGGATGGATGTAGCTAAATACATAGAAAATTACATCACTAATTTGTGACATTGTCAACAGCATTGAAAATAAAGTGTCACAAACTTAATGAAAACCTCTGAACAACAGCTCATTTCACTTCAAATGGTCATATACAATGTCTTCATTAAGTTGAAGACATTTATTTCTAAAAAAAAATTTTAAATTATGAAATAGTTAACATTTTCTGGAGTCATTAACATCGTAACATTTCGTTTCCACTTGCAAGTACTATGAAACTCTGTATCAAACACTGAGTACAGATACAGTACAGGAACTATTTTCACCATTTGACACCTATGCATGGACCCAGTTATGGTATAGTAAAAGATAAATCCTGAAATTGCCCCTAAACATTGAAATTTGAGCCGAACATTTGTGTAAAATTGTTGTTTCCACTTTGACTTTTACCCTGCTAATATTTTCTTGCTTTTCTCTTTAATATTCACAAATAAGACAAAACCATAGCAATGAGGTTTCAAATTATTATTACTACTGTTTATAAAGCAAGTGGCATGTGAAATGTCCTAAAAATGTCAAGTTTTGTGTGGAAAATATTTGATTTTGGAGTCAGATTGGTTTCCATGCTATACTGCTATTTATTGGGTGTGAGCATCATTTGACCTACTTAAAAATGTCAGAATATGTTTATTTTCAATTATTCAGATGCAAAAGGACATACACATTGAGGAAACTTGCTTATAGGACTTTGGCAGCATTTTGATTTTCTGGTACTGATGTCACACTATTGGTACACAACTTCTGAGAACGACCCATTTATCTAAAAACCTTATATAACTGAATAAAACTAAGTATTCAGTCTTCTGCTGGCTGGTGCTGAACTCGGATCATGTGTCCATAGAAACTAGAAGAGAGGGAAGGGGAGTTATGAACCCTACGCACTAAGGAGGATATCGGGGCAGTATAGCCCTGTTAGGCAGTACAGCCAATGACATGGGAGGCCATAATGCAAAGAACCATAACTCTGTGTCCCACCTAGCGGGATCGGCCATCAATAACTTTCGAAACCACGCATAAATTCGGGGGCCCACAAACACGGGATTTCATACTAGCGACCACGTCACTCGAGCAATCCAGTTAGGTGGGACGCGGGGGTTGTGGCTAGAGGAAAGTGGGACGAAGGACATGGCGGACACAGCGGCGAGAGGACGGCACCAGCGAAGACGGAGTGGTGGGAGCTCGGCGAGGAAGGAGACGAGTAAGGTTTGTGAAAAACAGGGATGAGTTCTATTGATGCAAAATTGAAAGCGTACCAATCGGCCAAAACAGACACAATGATGCCGTCTCGACACTCCTACCAGACGCAACTCAAGCAGGAGTTTGAGGACTGGTACGACCGATCGGCAGATACGGGGGGGGGGGGGATCGATCAGACCAAGGATAAGGCCAGCTATTGGCCAGAGTTCTGCGCATCCAAGATCGATGTGTTAATAGATGAGGACACGGAGAGGAGAGATGCCAGGGAGACCCTGGACGCAAGGAGGGAGGAGAGGGAAGACTCGGCCATGGTGCAGAGGCCAAGGTGGACCGGGTGAAGATCCTCTGAGATTATGTGAAGTCAATGATGGTAATCAACGGGACAGATGCGGGAGCCCTCCACAAATGGCTGAGACAGATCGGCCGCGCGGGAGACCTCGCAGATGCCACCGGGGAGGAGATCACTCAGCTCTCCCTGGGCTTGGCCAGCGGTATGCTGCAAGACATCGTTTACGGTGTCTTCAGAGAAGACAGGGATGGAGACTGGAGCACGGTGGAGAAGGCGGTCACCGAGGCACTCCTGTCGCAAGATGAACGGTGACCACCTGCGAAATGTCGTGAGTAAGATGAGGTAGGAGTGGGGGGAAATGGAAGCAGCATTTTGCCAATGTTTCCGACTGGTGTTAGAGAGGGGCTGGGACACCAGGGAGTCCAAACCGGGGTCGGACTCAGCGGGGATCCTGCTAGGTTTGTTCACGGACTCGTTGAGAAATGAGGCTGTGATCACCACGGTGGACTTCCAACGGCCCGCAACCCTGGAGAAGGCCTTCGAAACAGACATCGCCCAGGGCCGCGCCTGGAGGAGGGGAGAGAGGAAGGCATTAGAGAGGGAGGAAAAGGTGCAGGCAGTACTCCGGGAGAACACGCCCAAACCAAGCAACCCTCCTCAGAACCCCAACCCCCAGACCGCAGCGAATGGAAGGAGCCTGTCAGAGAACGACAAGAAAACCCATAGGGAGAGGTAAAGGCCCTGCGGAAAATGGTGGAGCGTCTGATGTCCCCACAAGGGAAACCCGGAGAGGCGGCGCCATGCAACCCCACGCTGCAGGTACAGGCGTCAGCAACTCACAGAAAAGAACCTGGGAGGGAGGTCAACAGAGACGAGGGCAGGTCACCCCTGAGGTGCTAGACATGTGGCAGACCCCATATCCAACGGGTCTGTCGAACCACGGGACAGTGGGGGATGCAAGAAACCCAGGCGCCACAGTGGCAGAAGAACGGCCAGGTGATGAACGGCCAGTACAGCCCGCTGTTGGGAAACTAGAAGCTGCGACCGACCACCGGCCAACGGTGAGTGTCGCGATTAACGCCGCGAGACTGACTGCACTGGCGGATATGGGAACGGCGCGTTCAATGATAAGAACCACTAGTTGGCAGCGGCTGGTAGAATTAGGGGCAGCGAGTGAGAGGTTGGAAGTAGGAATGGGATTGCACTCACTGTCCGGTCACTTATTGATAACAAAAGGAATAGCGGAGGTTAATATATCCCCGCGGAAGTGACGCCATGTGTGGCGTCTCCCATGCAGGGTAATCCTTGCATACAGGAGGCAGCCGAGTAGCAAGAAGCCAGGTGGCTTCGCTGTCACGAGGATGGTGAGGGAGTTGGTGCCCACGGCGCCAAAGGTGCACAGCCGGCCCGAGGCTGCCTACACCTCTGCAGCAACAATGTGCACATTAAAATCAGAGTTGTCACTGATATTTATGTTAATGATGTTTCCTTAAGTGGATGTTGCAGGCAGAGTCAGTGTCAGTAGGGCATCACCTCTATGGTTTGTCTGACGCCACGTGGTCATACGGCCCAACAGGCATTAAATCACCAAGGTTTCCAGATGTGTATGCACTAGGTTAGTTGTGTGATGCTGCTCATTCCAACGGCCCAGGAGAGATAAAATCACCAGTGTTTACAACTGACATCAAATTGCTACTGCTTACAGCATCAGCATCAGTATGTGTGCGGGCCTCACCTCTGTCATCTGTGGGGTGTTTGTGTGATGCAACTTGGGTCAAACAGCCTAACAGATATTAAATCGCCGATGTTTATGTTTTCAGTTTCAGCAATATTAGCACTGTGCCCGCTGTCAGCATGCACAGGTCACTCACATTGAGTCCGGGGGGAGGGGTCAGTCAGTGTTGTCAGGAGGAGGGTTACTGGCTGGTGGGTAGGTGCTGGCTTTGGTCTAACCATCCACTTCCTCCTTGGTGGAAACCGTTTTCGTCACATTCGCACAGATTCCAGGTCGCTCGGCCAAGTAGTAGGGAGCGAGCTGGCACCGGAGGTGTGTCACATCAGTGGCAGTCAGGTTTGAATCCCGTCATAGTGTAGTTGCCTCGGATGGTGTCATCATGACACTGTCAACACCCGGAGATGGGCTGCATCCTAGATAAAAGATTCACCCCGCACGTCCAGCAAAGGGGCGAACGGCAACGTAGTCTAAATACAGGCGAAACTGCTGGCGAAGTGGAACCCCTGGTTCTAGAATGAAATGGCTACTTCTACCGGCACAGAGATGGAGAATTGAGAGAGAATGCAAAGTGACAAGATGGTGGTGATAAAAAGCCGTCGATTTTACTTTTAAATTGCATTAAAGTATATGTTTTATTATATCTTCCAACTCAAAAGTAGTGGGTAATTATGAAGATGTATGTGAAGAATATATTGTACTTCTTAAATTAAGTTAACAGCACTTTCACTTTTGAGATTGCCGTTATGAGTGGGGTTTGCCATCCCCCTCACATCTCTGGCAACAATTCCGGTTAAATGTGGGTGCCTCGGGTGGTATCACTAACGCACTGTCACTATGACTATGTGGAGCAGGTGGCGTCACATCGGTGCATACCGGACTGGTCGTTAGCAACACATGTGTTGTTAAATGCACAGTCACTATTAAATTTCCCCATTGTGTATGGAGTTTACCAACCCACACATCTGAGGTAATAATTGATGTTTGATGCTTTGTAGTTGTTGTCGTTGTAGTGTAGGTAGTAGATCTTGGAGTCCGAAGGTCTGGCATAACACACTGTCACTACCGGTGTCACAGTTTCAGTTCTCAAGCAGTTTCAGTTCTCAACATTGCTTCTGCGCATGCGTCAAAGCATCTGCGCATGCGTCAAAGCATTGTCTGCGCATCTGTCAACATTAGCCCTATTCAAACCATCGCCGCAAATTGCTGTCACTATAGTGTCAGTGTGACTTACCTTATAAATTTAATATAATCTTTTCGGTAAACATGATTGGTGTACCAAGCGATTTGTTTCTAGGTGGTGTGGTTTTAGAGATATTTCACTTTTTCTGCATGAAGATTGCTCACGACCATTGACAATGCCTTGAGTTTGGCGGTATGCGCAGTGCAAAACATTATTCAAAATTAATAGAAATCTAGAACCCTAACCATATCAATTTAATATAATCATATTGGTAAACATGTTTTCTATATGTGTACCAAGCGATTTGTTTCTAGGTGGTTTGGTTTTAGAGATATTTCACTTTTTCTGTGTGAAGATTGCTCACGACCATTGAAAATGCGCAGA
>JASIRB010003527.1:0-12006 GCA_030323885.1 Branchipolynoe longqiensis | reverse complement strand
GTATTCCCCAACAGTTACTTTTAAAGCTGAAGTAAGATACTCTACCTGTATGTGCATATATTTACTGAAATCCCATCTATATATCGACATACATTACCAACACCATATACATCGACGTACCGACTTCCGACTCCAACCTACATCTGCAAGATAGCTCACCACAGGAATCGATGTACCGGCGTACAACTCTCCTATCTGATATACATATTTCAAAATAAATATATATATCGACGTACAAATGTACTCCCCTATCTGATATACATATATTTCAAAACAAATATATATATCCCAAAATAATCACATATATCGATGTACAAATGTACAACTCCTTTCTATCTGATACATATATTTCCAAAATAAATATATACATCGACGTACCAGCGCACAACCTTGTCGATATATTACAAATAAAATATAAATCGACGTACCGGCGCACAACTCTCTTAACTATCGATATATTTCAACCCAAATACACATCGACGTACCGGCGCACCACTCCCTTCTATCTCAGTATCTGTCGATATATTTCAGACAAATATATATCGATGTACCGACAAACAACTCCACCCCTACACACACGCAGACCCCGAGCCCTGCTCGCTGGATATAAGCAAAGCAAGGTATATTTATACTGAACAACCTAATATGTTTATCCCCGAAAATGAGAGAACTCCAACCCATCGGACCATGCAACACTAATTTGCTAACACCAGTATCATTGTCGGCTGGATATAAACTTGAGTCGGTTCAATTGCTGGGTACAGCCCCCCCCCCCCCCAGGACTGAAACCGGATCCTGAAAAAATTACTGCAATAAGAGACATGGCTTCACCGAAAAGTAAAAAAGAAGTAAGACGATTATTAGGATCGGCAGGATACTATAGACAATTAATTCCTAATTATGCTGATGTTGTCTCTCCTATAACTTATTTAACTAGTAATAAATGTAGTCTTGAATGGACTATGGAATGTGAAATTGCATGGAATGAGTTGAAGACACTATTATTAGATTGTGTACTGTTGAAATTTCCTGATCCTTTTAAACCATATAAACAGATGCTTCTGAGTACAGTTTAGGGGCTGTATTGGTGCAGGAGGATGAGAATGGAATAGACAGGCCAATGCATTTAATCAGTACTAGATTTTCTCCTGCTCAACGTAATTATCCTACAATAGAGAAAGAAGAATTTGCTATTATTTATGCTCTAGTAAAATTAAGACCTTACTTATAGGGTGCAGAATTTACTATCTATACAGATCATGCTCCATTGAAATGCTTTTTCACCAAAGAAATTCGTAATACACGTATACAATGTTGGGCAGTATTATTAGCAGAATTTTCAGCACGAATTGTTTATATGAAAGGTGTAGATAATGTCTGGGCTGATATGTTGTCTAGATTGAGACCTAATACTGAAGCAAAGGAACCAGTAGAAATGTTTGCTTTTGATTCACTATTAGCAGAACAGGTTATTCCTTTTGAACACTATGAACTGTCATATAATGATGTAATTAATGAATAGAAAAAGATGAGAGAGTATACGTTAGGTGAGAATGAAGAAAAGAATTACTTAGTAATGGATAATCTTCTTTATTCAATGATAGCTCCTGCTAAGAAAGATACGTATCCTATATACCAAAAAAAGATACGTATCCTACGTTACCAAAAAAATACAGGAATTCTGTGATAAAGATAGCTCACACTGAGGTAGGTCATATGGCTATGTCTAAAACATTAAAACGATTACAGGAACATTTTCGTTGGCCTGGTATAGCTGGAGATGTCCATAGTGTAATTACCAATTGTCCAAATTGTGTGGTTAACTGTAGTAAGCGCATACGTGCATATCCACAATCGATGCCATTGCCTAGTGCACCTGGTATTGTGATTGCTGCGGATCTTTCTGGTCCATATCCAGTTAGTACTAGTGGTAATAGATATTTATTGTCTATTATAGATCATTGTAGTGGTTGGGTTGAATATAAAACATTGCCAGATAAATCATCGAAGGGAATTCATGATTATATATTTAATGATTATATTCCTCACCATGCAATTCCTTGTATGTTTATTTCAGATAATGGGTTAGAGTTTAAAAACAAATTGATTATAAATCATTTCAAAGAATTAGGTGTAGAGGTAAGACATACAACACCTTATCATCCACAGTCAAATGATATGGTAGAACGATACCATAGGACTATAAAAAGCATTTTGAGGAAATTAATTAATTCTGTTAGTCTATGGGAAACCTATTTGCCTGATGTGATATATGTGTATCGTACTGTACCTTCTGATAGCACTGGCTATTCTCCTTTCTTTCTAACCTATGGTAGACATCCAGGTACGAAGCATAGTTCTTTACTGTATCGATCGACGGGGACGATTGATTCGAACTTAGCTTATCGTGTAGATGATTTGTCTATAGCTTTAGCTAAAGCTGTTCAAAATCGTAAAGAAAGTCAAAATTATAATGTTGCTCGTCTGAGGAAAAAGGCGAATGCAGTTAAATTAACTCCTGGTGATAAAGTTGTTTTGTTTATAAATGAATCTGGACCTTTGGAGAGGAAATACGATCCAGGATACATAGTCGTTAGATCACGGGGTTCAGTGGTAACTGTAGTAGGCCCTAATAACGATCGTAAAGTTGTTAACCGTGATAAAGTTAGATTAGTGGATTCTAAAATCATGTGGGATGATATTGCACCACGATTAACTAGAACTGAATGAAGGAAAGGTATTTCGCAACCTTTGCCTTTCGATCCGATTATTTCTGATCAAAATCGACGCACTAATGAATTATTAGTGAATAAAACAAAAATAAAACCTAAAGTATTACATTCGAGAGAAATTGGTACTGGGCCACTTACGCGACAGCAAGCGTGGAGGGTGGATTCAATAATTGGTAGTTCTAATTTATGCAGAAGAATTGACCAATCACAGCAAAGAACACTGCGGAAGGATCAACGAATCCATAGACGTCTGAGTGCTTCGGCTCATTCGACAAGAAATTTCTTTGTTTCTGCACCACTAATAAATAACGATTGCGCCATGCCTAACCATTGCGTTAATACGAAGCAAAAATTAACCATAGCGCAAGTCGACAGTTCTAAATCTAATCGACAGGGTTCGCGAGGTTTAGTCATAAGAAATGTTTATGTTCCTTACTAAACTAGCGCCAAGATTAACGCGTTGTACCGTAAGTTACGCCAGTAATTAAGTTACTAAATACTGTTTGATTACAGACATGTTGTTGATGGTATTGACACCGTAGTAGCATTGCTATAGTGGAGTAAATTGACACTTGTTGCTTACCGAATGCTACGGAGCATTTCTGGTGGATTAAGCAAAGGAAGTGGATGCTTTGCTCGAACATGGTGACATGTACTAATGTAAATTGTTATTCTACCGTGACATAGAGCGAAAAAAGTTCACCTGTGGTGACTGGATGTCATACTAACAGATAACAATTTCATTTATTCTCCATTGACTTTTCTATTTATCTAAGTTAATTCTTAGTACGCCTACGTATTACGGGGTGAGACGTAAAACAGGTGTTACTCGATGGTTTGAGTTAAAACTGTTTAGCTACTCAAAAGAACTAAATTTCGTCACACTAATGACTGAAATGTTATGTTCGCATGAAGGAATTAATACTATAGCACTTTCGCTAAGACTTTGTGGATGTTATATTTTTGGAAGTGGTAGATCTTGCATATGTAAGAATTGACATTATTAAAGCGGATTAATGGCAAATAACCAAAGATGTTATATACTTTGTTTTCGGACACACCATTGGAATTGTATTAACTTTTCTTAGTACAAAAATCATTATTCATTGGGCATGAAAGATCTAAAAACGCTTAAAATAGCACATTGATTTTGCATTACCGTATTGATTATATTAAATTCTCGCAAGCTAACAATCTATTCTACCATGAATATAGGTAATTCATCGAACCTGTACCACTCGAGTGGGAGAAAAGACGGCTGCATACGGTCGATAGAGCGATTCCATTCGACGAGCGTAAACTTTTCGTGAGTATACGGTAAGGCCGATAAGAGATCTAAGGCCCGAGCCGGGAGTCTATGTCTTATCGGGTGTCGACGGCGACATGCGTGAAGCGATAAAACAAATTTATTTGGCGAGTATGAAGCAGTAGTTACAGATAATTCACCGAGGCGTGAAGCGTAATTAGACATAACATGATTAACATGAACGATTTGTCTCAAAATGTCAGTAATCTTCATGGTGGTTGACGGGGTTACGCAGAAGCATTTCGTCATTGACTGGAAGTTGGTAAAGTCCATGTCTTATGTTTTTGTGCTAATAAATGCATAACTGGATAACTATGATACTTAGAAGCATGAACTAACTTAGTTACGACATCTAAAGTATCTATTCTATGTTATTATGTGTATTACAATGCATATAAATGAATGTAACATTATGAAATAAGACATTTAAATTAACTTTTTAAAACATTTTTTATTTTGTAGTAAGAAATTTATTGTATATGTTCATGTTACTTAATAATGTGATATATATTATAAAAGTAATTATTTATTTAAAAATAAAAGTAAATAATGTTCTTGATTGTGATTCATATGGATGAAAAACCTAAACAGAAAGTTAATACTTGTAAACTACAATGTGATTTAAATTTCTTTCTGATCCACATGTTCTAGGCTGATAAATCTTCAGTGAAATTGGAGTAACTGAGTTACTATACAATTAAGGGAAGTAACTGTCGGTAATAATGATTTTCTGATCCCATGTTCAGGACAGATCGTTGGATTAACTTCAATTGTGAGGTTGAACGCATAGATACTCTTGTGGAAGTTCTATTCTATATTAATCGTTCAAAAATATTCCGCTAAGCAAAAACATTAGTTGAACGTAGGGAGATTTTAAGTAATGTTTGACAGAAGATCTTTTTCATTCTGATTGAGTGATCTGCAAGATTCTTCCTATTTTTTTCCTATTGTTTGCTGAGCGAGACATGATTTGCTTTCTACTACTTATCAAGTGGAGAAGATACCTGGTGAGGCAACAGAAATGCCTCGGGTATTGAATGAACTAAATTATTTTTACAAAAGCGACTGTTTGTTGGGAGGTCAGCTAAAATAATGATAGGGATTTCACAATCTTTTTATAAATATGTTATGTTAACTTTACAAGAGCAAGATGATCAGATCTGAAGCTATGAGTTGAACTGATATATATTTTTTTTTTGATATGATCTTCAAACATTTGTTTTTGTCAAAATGATCAGTATTTTTTATTTGAACTGGGCACAGTTGATCTTAAAAATATGATTATTATTTTGTATCATGTACTTATTGAATTATCTAGAGGGATACTAGGCATAGTTGGACCTATTATTATCATTATGTATGATGATTCACATATCTAGCTTGAGGAAGTGTAATTGATTTTCAGCAGGCTACACAGCGAAGGGAAGTAACTGATGGTAGTAAGACAACAACTCAGAACTATTGGGGAATGACTTTCTGATCACTAAAAATGGCATGAACTGATTACTCTGTAACTCTGTTACCTGTATTGATTTCCCTTGGCTTGTCCACACCACCCACACCACCAGCCGGCGACTTTACAATGTGATATGTCACAGCCCACCAGCAGGACACCCAATGGAAAGTAACCATGCCAAAAGTAGCCAGATAACACACCACACAGCTACGTACGAGTCTATGATATGTAAATAGGAGTATGCTAGTCTAGTAATAAGAGTAGAAAAAATAAATACATATATACCAAGAAAATCGAAAAAAAACTAACATAGGCTATTAACCATACCAACCAATTATCTATCTGCTACTGAAATGCAGGCAATCAAATACCTTATCAGCAGCCACTGTGTGGTAAGATAACACCAACACTACAACTGGCCAGCATTGAAAACAAGCCTGGGTACCCAGGCTTATATGCTATGGACAGTATAAATACAGCCTCAATAAAAAAAAACTTTAAAAAAAACCTACTGCCGCTGGTTGTCACACTCCCTCCCTCCCGCCACACCTCCCTCCCACTCACCCGCAAACCGCCACCGTCCCCACCCCACACACAGCCCACACACACTTACACACACAAAGTCTGGTACACAGATTTGCGAGGGTCACATCGATTCTGCGCAACCATTCTCCTATAGTAGCATGCGTCCAAATCGAACAGCATCATCACTAACCTTATAAATTTCATATAATATATTTAACATGCAGTGCAAAACATTAGTTTGAATCATTTTAATGTTGTATCTCCAACGGCCTAATTAAACTTTAGCATTGACAGAGGTGTTCTAAATTTTTTTAATGTATACATAAATGTACCCGATTTGTTTCTACAGAAAATACCGAAAATAATGTATATTTTAGCATATTATATCAGCCCAGTGCAGCTCCCTGGTAAGCCCCCCACCCACCCCTTAACCAACCCACCCCTTAACCAACCCCTTCGAAATGAATGCGCCGCTGCGTGGGCTTGCCCGTGTCGCAGTTTCCGCCGTCCGCCAGTACGTGTTTAACTATAAATGTGTCGCGTCAGTGAATACAATGCAAAGTTATTAACTGACAATTCAAGTGACAAAAGAGAGGAACATATCGACGTGGTGTCACGATTCAACAGCGGCATGACGTCACGACGACAGTTACCAGCCTGGAAACGAATGTCACAACAACAATACCAATCAAGTGTTCCATGTTTTAAATGCTCATATTGTGGGTATATGCATACTAAAGGACAGTGCCCAGCTAAAGATAAACAGTGCTCTGGAGGCTGAAAAATAGGACACTTCGTAAAAATGTGTAGGGGTAATAGGCAACGCCCATCAGCAATAAATGAATTAAATGTGGGACATCAAGACGAACGTGATGAATAGTTACACGCATACAATGATGACGAGAGTGAGCATGATTTGTTTGTGGGACCGCTACAAGAGGAAGATAATGGAGATGACAAACTTTGGTACACAGACATGTTAATAGGGAACTGTGTGATTAAATTAAAGCTCGACACAGGATCGGAAGCTAATATAATACCAAGGAAAGTATACGAACAGCTGAACGAGCCGACGATGACTCCACCGTGTTGCCAACTTGTCACGTACACAGGGCAACATATACAACCACACGGAGAGACGTTCATCTGAGTCCGTGGACACAGATTAAAATTTCAAGTGACCGGGGAGGGTAGCCCCCTTCTAGGGAAAAGTGTGTACGTCATACTCAAGCTAATTACACGAGTAGACTCTATGAACAACACACCAGAACCTGAAGCAAGTGCTGAAAAATTGGTAAATATGTATATTGATGTTTTCAAAGGTATTGGTAAAATAAAAGTAAATGCACATATTCATATTGATAAAAATGTAACCCCAGTAATTGACGCCCCTAGAAGAATACCACATGCTATAATAAATGATGTACGTAGAGAGCTAGATAGGATGTTAAGCCTAGAGGTAATCGTGAAACAGGTAGATCCAACTCCATGAGTGAGCTCAATCACTATTGTAAGGAAACCTGGAAAGATCAGAATCTGTTTAGACCCCACTAAACTGAACAAGGCCATACTGAGAGGTCCATATCCAACACGTACAATAGAAGAAGTAGTAGCAAATACTTGTGGGGCTAAGTATTTTTCAGTGGACATTGGCAGATTCAATTAGATGAAGAGAGCTCAAAATTGTGCACATTCAACCACCATGGGGTCGATATCGATATTCATGATTACCGTTTGGCATAAAAACAGCCGGAGAAGAAATGAATAATATATTAAGCAACTTAGATCGTGTAAATGTTATCACAGATGACATACTAGAATATGGTAACACAGTTGACGAACACAACACACGACTAAAAAAAGTATTAGACAGGGCTAGAAAATTCAATTTAAAACTGAACCCCAAAAAGTAAAAAATTTGTCAGTCAAAAGTAAATTATGTTGGACACCTACTCACTTCGGAGGGGCTATTACCTAGTAAAGATCACATACAAGCAATAATAGATATGCCCACACCAAATGATAAAAAGGCAATCCAAAGGTTTCTAGGGATCATTGGGTACGTAAGTAAGTTCATTCCTAATATGGCCGAATTGACAAAACCATTACGAGTAGTGATCAAAAAGGATGTAGCATGGCATTGGCAAGATGAACAAAACAAATCTTTTAACAAGCTGAAAGAGTTATTGACGAAAGCCCCCGTTCTCAAATATTTTGATGTCCACAAAGACATTACCATTCAGGTTGATGCATCAAAATCTGGCCTAGGGGGAACATTGTTTCAAGAAGACAAACCAGTTGCCATGGCATCGAAAGCATTAGATACAAGACAATCAAATTATGCTGTAATAGAGAAAGAGCTGTTAGCTATTTGCTTTGGTTGCAAGAAATTCCATGAATACATATACGGAAAGGAGGTAACAATACAGACTGACCACACACCACTGGTATCAATAATGGCTAAGCCTATACATACACTGTCCACGAGAATGCAACGTATGAGGATGAGACTACAAAATTACAACCCTACAGTAAAACATATTAAAGGAACACTCATGTATTTTGCAGACGCACTCTCCAGAGCTCACACCACACAGACATCACCAGATGACTTATTCGACAGACATCACAGTTGCTGCAGTCGAAATAGGAAAGGACAGTGTGGCTCGAGTAAGACAGGAGATGGCAAATGATGACACACTACAACAAGTTATATCCTTAACAAAAAATGGTTGGCCCAAACATAGCAAGGGTCTAGAGCCTGATGGAAAACCATTTTTTACATAGAGACATGACATAACAATGCAAGACAACGTGTTGTTAAAAGACAACCGTATTATAATTCCAAGAACATTACAGAAACAAATGCTGGAAGAAATACATGATTCGCATTTAGGAGTAGTCAAGTGTAAACAGTTAGCAAGGGATAACATCTTTTGGCCCGGTGTCGTATCGTCAGCGGCCTGTCATCGTCAGCGGCCTGTCGTCGCTTCTGCGCATGCGCGGATTTTCGCACGTTGCGGCGATCACTGCTATTTGTTTTGTTTACACTCGGCGATTCGACGCTGATCAAGCTGCTACGTTAATATCGCTTGGAATTTAAGGTTAATTTAATTAAATTTCATTATTTGAGTATGTAATTCTGTTAAATATGATCGCATTCAATAGATTTCGGCCTAATCGGTCCCTAACACAGCCGGGTACCGTGCCTGAGCTTGTAGCCGGCGAGGGAATGGGTCTTTTGCATATGTCTTAAAATCCGCGCATGCGCAGAAGCGACGACAGGCCGCTGACGATGACAGGCCGCTGATGATACGACACCGGTTTGAGTAGTCAAATAGAAGATAAAATATCAAGATGTCAAATTTACCAGGAATCGCGTAATAAACAACAATCAGAGCCATTAATAAACCATAAGATAACTAGTATCCCATACTACAAAGTAGGGATTGACCTCTTTTATGTTGAACATACTACATTTCTATTGATACTTGATTATTACACAAAATGTCCTGAAATTGTAGAATTAAACCAAACAACAAGCCAAGCAATAATACATGCTTTAAAACAAATGTTCTGCAGATATGGAATCCCAAAAATAGTAGTGTCAGACAACGGACCACAATTTAGCAGTGCAGATTACTTATAATTCACAAAAGATTATGACGTTATGCTGATATTTTCCAACCCAATGTTCCCACAAAGTAATGGTCAGGTAGAGAGATATGTACAAACAGTAAATCTGATGATCAGGAAATCGATATTGGACAAGAAAGATCCAAACATTGCATTGTTAAACTATCGAAACACAACAATACAGGGCCTTGGTGCTCGACAGGTGTCGTATCGTCAGCGGCCTGTCATCGTCAGCGGCCTGTCGTCGCTTCTGCGCATGCGCGGATTTTCGCACGTTGCGGCGATCACTGCTATTTGTTTTGTTTACACTCGGCGATTCGACGCTGATCGAGCTGCTACGTTAATATCGCTTGGAATTTAAGGTTAATTTAATTAAATTTCATTATTTGAGTATGTAATTCTGTTAAATATGATCGCATTCAATAGATTTCGGCCTAATCGGTCCCTAACACAGCCGGGTACCGTGCCTGAGCTTGTAGCCGGCGAGGGAATGGGTCTTTTGCATATGTCTTAAAATCCGCGCATGCGCAGAAGCGACGACCGGCCGCTGACGATGACAGGCCGCTGACGATACGACACCTGCACAATTATTAATGCCCCGTAAACTAAGATCGCGAATACCAATGTTGAATACACATTTAAAACCAAAAATACCGACATCAAAAAGAACTGAAATGCATAAAATACAACAAAACCAAAAGAGATATTTTGATGAACATGTAGGACATGAACACCCAAGGTTACGCACAGGCGATGAGATATGGTATTTGGATCACAGAGGGGGATGGGCATCAGGGAAAATAATCAAAGCACAGACACCCGGTCCGCGGGATTAGACTATACTGAATTCACAAAACAACATAATCAGAAGAAATCGAAAACACATTTTCAAGTCGAATAAAAATAAAACACAGGCTGTCGAACAACAGCGAACAGCGATAAAGTATAACAAACAGCCACAACCAGTACAAAACAGGACTTATACATCACGATACGGCCGAGTTATTCACCCGGTAAACAGACTGGGTTTTCCAACAGCACGGTAACATAGTACATAACACAGTAACAAAATCAACTTCGATTATATATATATATATTTATTCTTGTTTATTTCTATTTTTGGCTGTAAACGTGTTAATATAAGAAGTTTTCAGTGTTACAGTGTTAGATAGTAACAGTCTGTAAATGGGCATATTTATATAATGTTAGTGACAAGAAGTGGTCACATTTAAGAATGTCATATTCAAACAGTTAATTATATTCTGTAAATGTTGGTTCAGTCATCACGCATACACCTAAACACGGTTTGGCGGCCATCTTGACCCAATTCCTGTTTGCAGGTACACAAACGCACATGGCAGTATCACCAGTGTGGCAGTGAGCATTCTTCATACAGAAAAAGTTAAATATCTCTAAAAGCACACCACTAAGAAACAAACTAATTGGAATACACATAGAAAACATGTTTAACAAAAAGATTATATTAAATTGATATGGTTAGGGTTCTCGATTTCTATTAATTTTGAATAAAACTAACGTTTTGCATTGCACGTACCGGCAAACTCAATGCATTGTCAATGGTCGTGAGCAATCTTCATACAGAAAAAGTGAAATATCTCTAAAACTATACCACCTAGAAACAAATCGCTTGGTGCACACATAGAAAACATAGTTACCGAAAAGATTATATTACATTGACATGGTTAGAGTTCTGGATTTCTCTTAATTTTGAATAAAACTAACGGTTTACACTGCGCGTACCGGCAAACGCAATCGCGGCAATGCATTGTCAATGGCAGTGAGCAATCTTCATACAGAAAACGTTAAATATCTCTAAAACTACACTACCTAGAAACTAACTAATTGGAATACATATAGAAAACATGTTTAACAAAAAGATTATATTAAATTGATATGGTTAGGGTTCTGGATTTCTATTAATTTTGAATAAAACTGACGTTTTGCACTGTGCGTTCCGGCAAACTCAAGGCTATCTGAGGCTTTGTTTACCTATAACCGGAAGTGGCCTCGTTCTCGCGAAATTAGGACATGCCCATATAAGGCCAAACCGTGTTATCGTGTATACAGTTACGAGCACGCTCACGACTTCAGATCTCGGATCCAATCAGATGGTATCTTACAAATGCTTGTTGGGCACAACAGTTCAACCAATGAGAGCCTTGCTCTTAAGTGGCTGCGAGCCTTGCTTTCTTATTTACAAAATGGCTGTCACTGCCACTTTTAGTCTTTCCTCATTATTTCCATTTGGTAAATGGGTCTATTCTAGCAAGGAAAGGTAGGTTCATGATTAGACATTTAGCTGATGCTATTAGTTGAATTCATATTTATGT
>JASIRB010003471.1:0-12006 GCA_030323885.1 Branchipolynoe longqiensis | reverse complement strand
TTTATACATAACATAAGACTACGATGGGAATTGTTTCTAATTATTGATATTAATTGATATTATTGATATTACCGATTGTTATACTCCGTAAGACTCTGCACTTGACAGGTGGCGCCACTTGTGGCCCACCTCACCTCCAACGGGTGTCGACAAGTGTCAGTCACGCCGGAGAATTTATATACAGTGTATATATATATTTACGGGTGTGTGAGTTGGGGTGGCGGGTGCGTACTCAAATGACGTTGTATGGATATGTTGGAAGAAGTCATACTCTCTCCATTTTTATTGTTATTGTTGAGCTCTAGCGATTCAGCCACCGGGTCCGGTGATGGTTATAAGTTGTATAGTCTGGTAAGTTGCTAGTTGCTAGGTGCTGAAAAAGGTTGCTAGGGGCTGGGAGTGTTGGGGAGGGGAGGAGGGGGGGCTGTAGAGAAGTAGTACACCAACATCGAAGCCATCTGGATGGTTTGTGGCTTCTGGCCAAATAGTGCTGGTGATAAGTGGAACGCTGGCCTGATAGAGTCATGTATTGCACTTAGGCCAACACAAAAATAACACACTTGTTTCTCTTCCGCATTTTGTCCAAATATTGGTTCAAGAAATTTGGAGTGATATATATATATAAATTTATGTATATTTGGTCTAAAGTGACTGTCACACATCACCGGATTGGGGGAAATGGACAGAAACTGAACAAAACGGTTTGTGTCCTTTCAAGTTTTGAACATGCACAAAACTAGACACGAATGCCGCCGGATTGAAGTCTACGGTTACGCCGGTTTGAGTTTGTTTCGTCCATTGGCTGTCTGTTTCATGTCTGTTTCATGTCCGTTCGTAGACCCGATGTCGCAACACTTTGACATATTTTAATATATTTTGATACTTATCACCACCGAACTAGCCAATTCTGTCCGTTGCTCAATCCGGTGATGTGTGACAGCTGCGTAAGAAAGTTCTCATGCAATTGAGCATAAAACTGTTGTTGCTGAGATGTAAAACACAAACAACAAACAACAAACAACAAACTTGGCATGAAACCAAAGTTAAATTATTAGAGAACAGGAGAGTAATATAGCTAAAAACACAGCCATTTGGATATAGTCGAGAAAAAAGGTACCTAACCCAGCCAGAAAGGAACACCAGAGCAAACAATGCACCAATACTAATGTAAACCAGAAGCCACATCAAAGCACATGAAAAATGTACACTAGAAATGGCTGCCAAAGTCTGGAACGCCCAAATGGTAAACGAAAGACAAATTCCTGACCTAAAAGCATACACAAAATATCTGTGCAAGGTAAAAACCAGGAAACCACCCCTGAACTGTGACCAAGCGGGGCATGTGGTATGTCATGGCCCGCCAGCTGGACAGCTCTTGGGAGGTGCCCAGGCCAAAAAACTAAACAGATATCAACAAAACCACACACCAAACACATACCAACCATCTATTGCGTACAAGCCTATAATATGTAAATAGAGTAGGCTAGTCTAGGGATAAGGGTAGAAGGAAAACAATTGTCAAGAAAAAACAAAAACACTAACATAGATTTACTAACCATAAACACCAACTATAAGAAGAAGAAAAAAGCCGAAAACTGCCCCGCATTGAAAACAAGCGCGATTATCCTGGGTTACATGTTATGGACAGTATAAACACCCCATCGGGGGGAAAAAAAGGGAAAAAAAGATTGGCCATCACAATTTTGTGTGGTGGAATATTATCGTAATATAACTTTTTTTTTAAATTCCTTTTATTAATTAAAAAGGTTGGGTGGGACTCAACATTTATGCCGAAGTGCCTGAGAAACAAATCTGTTTTTTGTGTGTTTCTGGCCTAGGTAATAGATGGCATGTCATTTGTCAGAATCAGTCTTTTTCGCTTTCTTTCGCTAACCAGACTCCATGACCTTGTGGTACAGTGTGTGTTCCCTGTACGGAAGGTCATGGGTCAAGTAAAAAAAAAAAAAAAGCGAAAGACTGGCATTTAACGACATCTGATAATAACCACAAATATACTTCATGATGTATCTCCATTGTTAGGGTTACAGGACAGATCTATCGTGGATCGATATACAACTAGGCAAAAATACTGTAGTAGTCTGTACATGAGCTCCACTACCACGCGGTGGCAGCAAACGTCGCACACCTACGCAGTTACGCTGAACTGCGCTAGGTAGCGGCACGCTAGCCACCGGGCAGAGCCCCGACTGGGCTGGCCTCTACTGCGTGTGGAGAGCACACACCCCACCCACCTATAGAGGCGACGTGGGACCTGGCGAGTTAGGGGGCAGGTCAGTGGACTGTTGACACCGCGGAGAGCCAATAGGTTTAGTAATAAACCAGTTGAAGCGTACTGTTCCTCAATCTTGGCATTCTTCCGTGAGTGTGTGGCAGTGTGGAAGACCGTGGACCATCACATTACTGTAATATCTCCGACTTCAGTCATAACCATAGATGAGAACCTTCTGGATTTATCGGGAATTCAAAATGTTTCATCTCCCCGATTTTTCCCCGGATATGGTCAAAGTTTGCGATCATTCCGGTTTCTCCCGTCATTTTTAGAAGTCACAAAAATTAATCAAATATTTTCCTGATGTTTTTTTGTCCGGCCATTCTCATCTATGTATGAGTAACCTTCCAGAAAATTGTTTCCACCGACAGCTATTGGTATACACTCTTAATGATAGTGTAGTGGTCTGCACTGACCTCTCAGGCAAGTAACCACATAGACAGGAAGGCGTGGGGAGTGTGTTGATATCAGGGAGCCTAGGTGGTGTAATGGTTAGCACACTGGCCCGGAATGCAAAGAGATGTGGGTTCGAGTCCCGCTCTAGGCACAATATTTCCCATTTTCATCACCCCCCACGACACTGGTTGCCGTGATCAGGATCCTGTACAAGCTTTGCGCTGTATGGTTGTTGAACCTACCCTGTGTATGTATGTGTTAGTGCATTGCCTGTATGTATGTAATTGTAAGCATTACATGACTTACAATTCCAGGGGGACGAGTGTAGTGGTCTGCACTGACCTCTCAGGCAAGTAACCACATAGACAGGTAGGTGTGGGGAGTGTATTGATATCAGGGAGCCTAGGTGGTGTAATGGTTAGCACACTGGCCCAGAATGCAAAGAGATGTGGGTTCGAGTCCCGCTCTAGGCACAATAATTCCCATTTTCATCACCCCCACGACAATATTAAAACCTGCATGCTTGGATATTTATGACATGGCTGATGTTATGGGATACTTTTATGGTCTCGCTATATTGCTACATCTCTTATTGGAAGCCATTCTGCCACTGAATAGCAATCAATATCCCACTTTTTTATGATCTGTCTCTGGATTGAAGCCACAGCCAGGTCATGTAATGGGGCTGTCACATTACGGCGCTTCTCGCCAACGCGCGTCGACGTATGTGATTTTTTGCCGCAACATCGGGATACATCAGGAAGGGTTACGCGCACATTAGGCGCGCGTTGGTATTCGTTGATGGACGGTGACAGTCAACGAAGGTCTGCGGCACGCATCAGGTGATCGGCCAAACTTTCGATGTGCGACAACACGCGGGTGCCAACATTATGGCGACTTTGGACGCGCTGGAATAATGTTATGCGAACATTATGCACACGCCGCACATGCATGAGGGTCGTTCCCACACGTTGCGCCAAACTGTTGCTTTGTTTGGTTGTTATTGTTTTATGTCCTACCAACATCTAAGGTCATATTAGGACGGCGCGCCAAACTTTTTTTTTTTTTTTCTCACAACGTCGGCCGCATGCTACCAATACGTTGCACTGATGCCAAAAAGTTTGATGTGTCTCGACGATTAAAAGTGATTTTGCGCATTGGCGGCGCGCCGGAGAGAAGCGTCGTAATGTGACAGGGGTATAAGTGTAGTAGTCAGCACTGACCTCTCAGGCAAGGAGCCGCATAGACAGGTAGGCGTGGATAGGGTGCTGACATAAGGGAGCCTAGGTGGTGTAATGGTTAGCACCCTGGCCTGGAATGCAAGAGATGTGTGGTTGGTTCCTGCTCTAGGCGCAGTATTTCCTATTTTCACCCCGCTCATGACACTGGTTCCATGACCAGGATCATGTACAAGCTATGTGTTGTGTGGTTGTTGAACCTACCCTGTGTTTGTATGTATGTATGTAAGTGCATTCTCTGTAAATATGTAACTGTTAACATTATAACGACTTATGCATGTAAACCATATAAAAGACTTACAATTCCAGGGGGACGAGTGTAGTAGTCTGCACTGACCTCTCAGGCAAGGAGCCGATTAGACAGGTAGGCGTGGGTAGTGTGGTGACGTCATGGAGGTGGTGTAATGGTTAGCGCAGTTGCCTGGAATGCAAGAGGTGTGGGTTCAATTCCTGCTCTAGGCACAATATTTCCCATTTTCATCACACACACCCCCCCGACATAAGCAAAGCCTATTGGCAGATATGAGTGGCATGAAACCATAAGGTTTATTTAGGGGAAAAGGAAAGTTTGTTTTATTTAACGACGCCTCTTGAGGATTTTATGTCTTAGCAAAATGATAAATTCAGATCATGACGGTTATCAAGTCAACTTGTGACAGTGTGTATTGGTGGTGATTTTATAGTGCTGCCCGGCTGGCATACCACGCTGCTAGCGCCATAACCTGTCCCACTTAGTCACATTATCCTGACATTGAACTAACCAACCTGCCCTATCCTAGTAATAAACACCAGACAAGGCAGTGACAAGTATCAACTTTGCAAGTCTTTGGTTTGACTCGGCCGGGGATTGATCCAACCAGCACCAGCTCAATCAGATAGTATTGTCATGGGGGTGATGAAAATGGGAAATATTGCGCCTAGAGCGGGACTCGAACCCACATCTCTTTGCATTCCGGGCCAGTGTGCTAACCATTACACCACCTAGGCTCCCTGATATCAACACACTACCCATGCCTACCTGACTATGTGGTTACTTGCCTGAGAGGTCAGTGCAGCCTACTACACTCGTCCCGAAGATTTATTTCCACTACCTGAGTTTTACTTTCCTGTCTCATAGAATGAAACACTGGGCGCAGTGGCCCAATCGATAGAGCGTGGGCCTCTCATGCGGAAGATCGGGACTTCGGTTCCCAGTCGAGTCAAACCAATGACTTTAAAATCTATACTTGTCGCTTCCTAGCCTGGCACTCAGCATTAATAGGATAGGGCAAGGAGCTGTTAGCTCAGTGTCAGGATAATATGACTGAATGGTATATCGGGTCATGGTGCCAGTGGCCTGATCTCCCAGTGGGCCAGCACTATGAAGTCACCATTAGTGCGCACTGTCATGAGTCGGTACCCGTTGATATGACCTTAGATTTGCTAGGACGTAAAACTCCAACAAAGCCAGCAACCAACATATAATTAAACAAGAAGCAATTGTGGTGGCTTTCTGAAGCCAGCCAGTGGTTAAATAATACAACAGGCATGTCAGTTCCGAGCGATTCAGAATTCAAGCTTAGCATGTGTGCAAAAGCCTGCGGGCATTCATAATTGAATTGCGAAACACAAACTGTTGATTCCTCCCCCAGGTGAATTGTGGAAGCATCTTGTGTCTGTCTACTTGTGTAAAGTGGACTGAAACTGGCAGCGTTTGGTGGGTTTGTGTCAATAATAGATTGTCTACTGTCCAAGCACTCCAGTAGGCGGACAGGAGGAGGTGCGAGGAGAAATCCATCTGTTTAATTTGTGTTTAATATTAAAGGGTTCGTGCTTTATATAACAACATATGTGTACCAACATAGGTACATGGGTCTTTCTCAGAAATTGTGTACTACATTTTTGGTTTCCATGTTACATTGTTAATGATTTTGCCTTCTATTTTGGCGGTAGTAAGTCAGATAGTTATCGTTGAATTTGTGTATTCGGTATGTTAGCAATACTACATGTATTTAATCTATCCCACAAAATGTATCCAAAATATGTTCATATGGATTCATGCGAAAGTGAAAATATGAAAATCTGCATATCGCCACCAAATAGATATTTTTTCAATACTTTTTCTTGTAAGATCCAATTTTTTTGTAATCAATCAAATCTGGAATTGTAAGTCTTTTAAATGGTTTACCCCCAGAAGTCATTTACTGCTTACAATTACATATACACAAGCAATGAACTTACATATATACGTAAACAGGGTAGGTTCAACAACCACACAGCGCGTAGCTTGTACAGAATCTATTTCACGGCAACCAGTGTCATGGGTGCGTGATTAATATGGGAAATATTGCATCGAGAGCAGGTGTCGAACCTGCACCTTGCATTCTGGGCTAGTGTGCTAACCATTACACCACATGACTCCCTGATGTCATCACCTTATCTACACCGACCTGTCTATGTGGCAGTGCAGATACCACGCCAGTTAAAGCTGCATAGTCCGATGAAAACATCAAATTTGAAAAACCATAGCAATTATCTAGATCTTATTCAACATATCCACCATAGATACTGGCACACTTATTAAGCATTTGTTGCCACATAAAAGGGAATACAGAGGCAATTTAATCAAACCTGTTACTGCAGAAGCCTATCGTATCAGGGTTTTGGCAAGCTTGCCAAAATTAATTTTGCATGGTTGCACATCAAATGTTTCAAAATTTAGCCGTTTAAAATAAATGAAGGATAACAATAGCCCGAACAACATTCTCCAAAATGTATAGAGTGTTAACATCAAGTAAGATATTAATACAAACAAGGAAGCGTATTCTTCAGTGTTATGTGTGGTCTACTCTAATGTATGGGGCTGAGACATGGACAATCTCTAAGAAAATGTACAAACGTTTAGCAGCATTTGAGATGTGGACTTATCGAAGGATGATGAAAATATCATGGACAAAGAAGATCACCAACAAAGAAGTTCTCAGAAAAATTAAAAATAAGAAAAGCTTGTTTGCCACTATACAGACAAAGAAACTTATTTATTTTGGCCACATCATTCGTCAGAGTTCAATATACCGTACATTGTTGGAAGGGAAGGTGAATGGCAGCATAGGGAGAGGGAGACCAAGAGCATCATGGTTTACAAATATTTCGCAGTGGACAGGCTTGAATTATTCACAGTCTATCAGAACAGCACACCATCGGGACAAGTGGAGAACCATTGCATCCAACCCTCGACGACTAGAGGATGGAACTATTGATTGATTGAAAATAAAAAAAGTTAGCTCAAACTAAAGTAAGGTGGATTATAACGATCAACCTAATATATTTATCTCAGGAAATGACGGAAACTAAAAACCATCGGACTTTGCACCTTTAAGTTTGCATGTCTCGATCATGTCCCCCGTAATGGTAGGGAAAGCAACCCAACAGTTGTGTGCCCGGTGTACGCGGGGCATTGCGTGGGGAGAACTTCACGCAGTGTGTGTGGTACACCGCCTCAGGTTATGTGATTGCTATGGAGATGTACTTGGCACATACCGACACCCTCAAGGGAACGCCTTGTACAAATATAAGCTGACCAGTTTGCTAACAATTTCTTCCTAAATGCTTTAATTGTGGCACTGTTAGTATTATTGCACAAAGCATTCACTCAATGTTAAAGCAACACCGAGAGTATAAATAGAGAAAGGAAAAGAAATATTTAAAAATAATTTTTGATGATTGTCATTTACATATTCAACATCTCCAAGACTCCGATAACAATTTGAAAATAAAGCACCCATGTTCGCAAACTCATGAGTTAGTGGGTTCGAACCCTGGTCGAGTCAAACCACTGACTTAAAAATTGATAATTGTTGCTTCCTAGCCAGGTACTCGGCATTATTAGGAGGGGGCAAGGACTGGTTGGCTCAGTGTCAGGATAATGCGACTGCATGGGATATCAGGTCATGGTGCTGGCGGCCTGGTCTCCCAGTGGGGCAGCACTATAAAAGTCGCAATGAGTGGTCACTGTCACAAGTCGGTACCCATCCTGATATGACCTTAGATGTTCCTAGGATGTAAAACAACAAACAAACAATGAAATCTCCAAGACTCCTACAAAATTGAAACATAAACCACTCATGTTCAAAATTGATATATTTGATTAATACTGCTTAAAATGAATATCCACCGAAAAATACATAGCCATTATGTATCGATTGGAAAACTATGCCTTTTGCAGAATTCGAATATTCATTGTTTAGCTGTTGAATTTCCACACTGGCACAAAATTCCACCGTCCAATCATTGCCCAGCACAACTGGAAAGTCTAGTTCCTGACAAATTTGGCCAATTTCTTTTTATTGATTGCCAGGATCAAGTCAAGTTGGTTCGTTGGTTGTTGGAATTTTACATCCTGGCAACATCTAAGGTCATATCAGGATGGCTACCGACTTGTGACAGTGCACACTCATGTCAACTTTAATAGTGCTGCCCCACTGGGAAATCAGGCCGGCTGGCACCATGACCCGATATCCCAATGAGTTACATTATACTGATACTGAGCTAATCAGTCCTTGCCCTATCCTATTAATCTGAGCGCCAGGCTGGGAAGCAACAAGTATCAATTTTAAAGTCATTGGTTTGACTCAACTGGGAACCGAACTGCCGACCTTCCTCACGCAAGTCTCGCGCTCTGCCGATGAAGCCACAGCGCCCGGTAAATCCAAGTAGACCAGGCCTCTGGTTTGATGGGTTGATGGATGCTATCACTATATCAGTGTAGTGTGAGTAACCGCCACCCCACACCCCCACACCCCCAAACCCCACAACCCATCCCCCGTACTCTGCGTGTAGTGAGCGAGCTGACCTGACATCGGCACCCACCCCACCCCCCTACACTCAGTCACGCCATGTACATTTAAAGGTGTCTGGTCCGATGGTTTTGAATTTCCGATTTTTTTTAAAGATAAATATATTAGATCGATCAGTAGTATCTACTTTACATTAGTTCAAAGTTACCTTTATTTTAAATGGTAAACTTTTTAGATATTTTGAGTGCAAACATGGGAAATTAGTTTTGGCAAGCTTGCCAAAAAATCTGACACCATAGACTTCTGCAGTAACAGGTTCTGTTAAATTGACTCCGTATTGCCTTCTACGCAGAAACAAATGCTTAATAAGTGCATCAGTATCTAAGTTAGATACGTCAAATCAGATCTAGATAATTGGTTTGGTTTTGAAAATTTGATATTTCATCGGACTATGCAGATTTAACTGAGCTACTCTCAGCATCGCCTTTGCAGCTCATGACTTCCACTGCACGGCTGAGAATATTCACGAGCAGATCATGTCTGATGACGTCAGCCACTGGACAGTCGCCATCACTCTCAAGCATTCACTCAGCAGCTCGGAACACTCAATGGATCAGCTCGAGAAATTCAATGAGCAGCTAGGAACAGTCAATGAGCAGCTCAGATCATTCAATGACCAGCTCTAAATCATTAAGTGAGAGGCTGTCAACATTCAATGACCAGCTCTAAATCCGTAAGTGAGCAGCTGTCAACATTCAATGAGCAGCTCTTAGGCATCCAATGAACAACTCTCAATATTCAACGAATAGCTCTCAATATTCAACGAGCAGCTCTCAATATGGCATATTGTTGACCATACACACCACACATACACATTGATTAATCAACGAATATAACAAGAAAAAGCCACACAAAATCATGCTACTTCAGAATGAAATATGTAAATTGGGGAGTTTAACCATCACTATTTCATGATAGGAGTTGACCTAAGTGCAGTAGCTGGGCCGTGATAGATGAGGGTCAGATGTGAGCGTCTGATCAAATCGGTATCAATACGCCAGAGCCTGCTCACGATGAACGTTTATTTGGACGTTTAAGACGCACCATCCACTTGATCTCAATCTGCCCATACCCACAACTTCTCTGGCACCTGGCTGGTCCCCAGCCTCACACACGGGGCCCCTGCAGGTACCAGCGAAGCTTTACTGCTCCACTTCCGGTAGCAGGTTTCCATCACGTGAGGTGGGTGGACTACATTAACCGATTATTTGATTGATTTTTTTTTTTATAACTGGAAATTTACTTCTACTGCTTTTGAGTCAGTTAGCAATCAGTTGTCCACAACTGGTTCATCAAAGGCTGTGTTATGTGCTGTCCTGTCTGTGGGAAAGTGCATATAAAGGACCCCTTGCTGCTTATCGGCAAGAGTAGCCTATGTGGCGGCAGCAGGTTTTCTCCAAAAGAAATGTGTCAGGATGACGATGTGTTTGACGTCCAATAGCCGATGATAAAAATCAATGTGCTCTAGAGGCGTCGTTAAATAAAACAAACTTTCCTGGTGAGTTAGTTGCCAGCTCAAGTGTAACTCTCGACTAGTGTAGATAGATATGAAGGCCATGCAGTTTGCTCAAAGCAAGGATTTTATTGTTTGTTTGTTGTTGTTTTAGGTCCTAGCAACATCTAAGGTCATATTAGGATGGGTACCGATTTGTGACAGTGTGCATTCATGATGGCTTTATAGTGCTTTATTATTGCGTTATGTGTTGCTGTGTCAGACTGAAACCAATGACTTACTAAATTGATACTTGTTGCTACCTAGCCTGACAGACAGCTTTATTAGGATAGGGCAAGGTCTGGTTAACTCAGTATCAGGATAATGTGACAGTGGGATATCGGGGCAGGATACTGGTGGCCTGGGGCCACATGCAGGAGTCAGTGTTAGCGGGGTTTGGTGTTAGAGCCTGTTACCGTTTAGCTATCACCGACGTCGGGAAGTCTGTCAAGTCGTATGCAGGAGCGTGTAACATTTTCATTATAGTTAAACGTGAATTTATTTATAGATTTGGGAAATCCCTCTGCTTTTGTAGCCATATACTAGGCTCAAATCTACTGAATGCGATCATATTTAACAGAATTAGATACGCAATAAGTGAAATTTGATCAATTTAACCCTAAAATCGAAGCGTTATTAAGGCTACCGCCGCATTGGCGGCGATATTTATAGTTATATTTTCGAATCGACGAACCTACAGTAAACAAACCGCCGCCGCCGCCAGTATGGAAAGTGACGTCGATGCGGCGGCGCCGGCGATTTGTTTACTTTACGTTCGTCCATTCGATTTGACAATATTAACATCGCCGTCAATGTGGCGGCAGCGTTAATATTGCTTCGGATTTAGGGTTAATTTAATGAAATTTCACTTATTGCATATGTAATTCTGTTAAATATGATAGATAGCATTGAATAGATTTCGCCACAACCTTACGCTAACACCGCCCTTAAACGTCATATGAAACGGGGTTAGTGTCGCGGACCTTAAACGCGCGGTGTTAGGCCTATCACTGACTCGTGCATACCGACTTTTCGGCGCTAAACCAGAAATCCTCTCAAAACGCGTTTTGGCTCGCTAACACTGACTCCTGCATATGGCCCCTGGTCTCCCAGTAAGAACAGCACTATAAAGTCACCATGAGTGTGCACTGTCGCAAATCGATACCCATCCTGAGATGTTGCTAAGATGTAAAACAAATTATGCTACGCTGCTACATTCAAAAATGGGTAACCATGGCCCATTGCCACCATTTTGGTGTGTGCACTAAAACTAATTCACTTCAAATGTCACTAAAGTTAATCGTTTAATGTAGGTCACTTCAAACTACAGTAAAACATCTCTAAATCGACCGACCTTGGGATCGACTTTAAGTGGTCCATTTAGGGAGGTGGTCGGTTTAGGGAGTTGGAATATGGTTACAATGGTGTTGTTGGGCCCCAAATAAGGCGATCGATATAGGGGAGTGGTCGATCTGTGGAGATGGTCGGTTAGGGAGGTTTTACTGTATAAAGTAGATTAAGACTAATACAGTAAAACTCTCTAAATCGACCGATTTTAAGTAGTCCATTTAGGGAGGTGGTCGGTTTAGAGAGTTGGAATATTGTTACAATGGTATTGTTGACCCAAATAAAGCGATCGACATAGGGGAGTGGTCGATCTGTGGAGGTGGTCGGTCAGAGAGATTTTACTGTATTTATCTTTAGAAAAGAATATGGCAGAAACTCAAAGCCATGGATTATGCAACTCACTAAACT
>JASIRB010003495.1:0-12013 GCA_030323885.1 Branchipolynoe longqiensis | reverse complement strand
TATACAGTGCATTTGATAAAAATCCAGTAAAGACTGATAAAGTTAATAGCCTCAACATTTTGAACAATTCATTTTGCTGTTGTTGTTGCCATCACCTATGTGACGCCTGGAATTGATGCGCAATCTGAGCACTGCAGGCTGCTGTATCAGCATTGTTAGGCATGGCATTTATGGCTGGCGAAGTACTGCATTGCAGCCCAGGATTTGAGTAATGGCCACGCGTTGTGTGTGGAGGGTGGGGGAGTGAGGGCGATGATTGCCGTGTCAGCGAGCCCCTCTCCCCGCTGCATGCGTGTGTGTGTGTGCTGTGATACAGCATATCAACAGTGCCGGACAATGGATGAGTGTGGGCTGGCGTGGGGAGCTGACACTCTGTACATACGATCAGTGGCTGACCCAACAATACCCGCACTTCCGGCCAATGGCGGAACAGGCGACACAACTGCCTCAATCTTCCATTACACACGTCCTTTAACACAAGCACTGACACAGGCTACCCCAGTCACACCCCGTTTGTCATATCCCGCACCCTCTACCATAAAGTATCTTCTCAAACACCCTCGTAGATAGCCTACCCTCTTACATACACAGTTATACATAACTACCTTCACACATGTGTACTCACATAGATGAGTCCCTAACATAAACAACACAGTCAAACACCCGCATAGATAGCCTACACTCTTACACACGCAGTTATACATAACTAACTTCACACATGTGTACTCACATAGAGAAGTTGCTAACATAAACAACATAGATGAGTCGATAATGTAAACAATGCATTTAAAGACCGGCATAGATTGCCTACCCTCTCACACTCACATAGATGAGTCGCTAACATAAACAACATAGTATGCTCTTACACACAAAGTTATACATATCTAACTTCAAACATATGTACTCACATAAATGAGTCGATAACGTAAACAACGCAGTCAAACACCGGCATATATTGCCTACCCTCTCACACTCACATAGATGAGACGCTAACATAAACAACGGCGTCAAACACATACCTAGATAGCCTACACACTTACACATGCAGTTATATATAACTAACTTCACACATTGGCACTCACATAGATGAGTCGCTAACATAAACAACACAAGCAAACACCTACATAGATAGCCTACACTCTCACACACCCATTCATATATATATAACCATGCTCTAACACACCCTTTAACATAAACTACCCTCTAAAGACACCCTCTCAAGTGTGATAATGACCCTCTTACACACCCTTTCAGGTATAATCAGGGCATCATAAAACCCTCCACCATAGACAGGGCATAGCCAAAAATAAAAAGATTGCAAGCATAAATCTTTTCATATATGCTTTCAGAATTAAAAAAACATCCTGATCATGGTGCCAACGCCATGGGGGGTTCCTGCAAATGAAGGGGAAATATTGCGCCGAGAGTCGAACTTGCACTTTGACCACTCTGTGGATAACTTCATAGCCATTAACTGACCCAGGCTCCCTGATGCAATCAACCTATCCGCACTCACCTGTGGCATTTAATTTGGGAAGGCCAGGTCACATGCATATGGTAGTGTCATGGGGGTGATGAAAATGGGAAATATTGCGCCTAGAGCGGGACTCGAACCCACATCTCTTTGCATTCTGGGCCAGTGTGCTAACCACACACCACCTAGGTTCCCTGATATCGCCACACTACCCACGCCTACCTGTCTATGTGGTGACTTGCCTGAGAGGTCAGTGCAGACCACTACACTCGTCCCCCTGGAATTGTAAGTCTTTTAATGCTTACAATTACATACATACAGGCAATGCACTACCACATACATACACAGGGTAGGTTCAACAACCATACAGCGCAAAGCTTGTACAGGATCATGATAATGGCACCAGTGTCATGGGGGTGATGAAAATGGGAAATATTGTGCCTAGAGCGGGACTCGAACCCACATCTCTTTGCATTCAGGGCCAGTGTGCTAACCATTACACCACCTAGGCTCCCTGATATCACCACATTACCCACGCCTACCTGTCTATGTGGTTACTTGCCTGAGAGGTCAGTGCAGACCTCTACAGTAGCGTGCATGCGCATGCGCATTCCCATTGTATGGCTGTGCCTACAAACTCGACATGTCCCAGCCAGCCCACAGCCACCAGCACGCCACCCTCCTCCAAGCCGAGGGCGTCCTAGTGCCAGCAGAACTAATTTAGCGGAGGCCAGCCCCGATACCACCCCGTTCTTATGGTTGGAGAGTTATAGTTCCAGTTGCAAAAATAGTTAATGGGACGAAGCCCATAAATCATGCTGTAATTGAAGCGTCTGCAGTTGAAGTCGTCCACCCGCACCACCGCCTGTCCATACTTGCGCCTGTGGCTGCACAACCATGGGCGGCTGCTCACCGAAAACAACCTTTGGAGCATGTGTCGCATACAGAAATAATCCCATGGCTATTTCTCTGAAAGTAAAGTCACGAGGGTGTGTTTTCTAGCTGATCGATAATTTGAGTTGAATCCCTTTTAAAAAAAAAAGTATTTTATTCAGGTGGGAAGTGGAAATGTTGTTTCTGGTTCCGGATGATTGGTTTTGCACGTGACCTACACAGCGGACTGTCGCTATTGACCGCTGTTGCTGATGGTGGTCACGTGGGTTGATTGTTTGAATTGAAGGTGAAAAGTAGATTCCCACGCTGCCATCAACGGGCTTCAAGTTGGGCTGGTGGTGTGTGTGAGGTGTGAGGCGTGTATAGCAGCCACCTCCCACCAACAAGGGGGGGTCTTAAAGTGTCCTTGGTGTTGAGCTTGTGTCATTTTGTGTCATTTTCTGAGATAAATGTATTAGGTTGATCGTCATAATGTACCTTACTTTAGTTTAAAGTAATGTTTGTCTTAAATTACTAACTTGTGTGATATTTGAAACCATGCAGCCATGGGAAATTACTGTTGGCAAGCATGCCAAAACTCTGATACCTAGGCTTCTGCAGTAACAGGTTCTATTAAATTGCCTCAGTATTCGCTTCTGTGTGGCGACATATAAGACTGGCTCCAAAGGTCCTAAAGCCCCAGTCACACATAGCCGGACGAGCCCCGGATTTTGAGCCGGACCACCCACGGACCAACGGCCCGGACTGTCCCGGACCGCCACCGATAAAATCACTGTTTTCGTTGATTTTTGCCTCGCAGTCACACTTTCCTGGACGAGCCCCGGACCAAAGGCCGGACCGCCCCGGACCGCCCCGGACTGCCCCGGACCGCCCCGGACCGCCCCGGACCGCCCCGGACCGCCCCGTACCACCCCTGGACTGCCCCCGGAATGGCCCCAGACGAGCCCGGACTGGGCCGGACCGGCCCCTGACTAAACCGGATGAGGCCGGACCACCCCAGGACTGCCCCAGACCACCCCTGGACCACCCCCGGACTATCCCGGACCACCCCCGTACTATCCCGGATCACCCCCGGACAACCCCTGGACTATGGGGGCAGTCTGGGAGTGGTCCGTGGCTAGGCCGGGGGTAGTCCTGGATAGTCCGGGGATGGTCCGGGTCAAACCGTGGCTCAAAATGACCCCGCACCACCCCCGGACAGTCCCGGTCCACCCCGGACCACCCCCGAAATACCTGGATCACCCCCGGCCCCCCCCACCCGGACCACCCCTGGATCAGGCCGGATTGATCCCGGATCGCAAAATCCCCCGGACCACCCCGGATGTTTTAAATATTTTAAAACATCCGGGGCTGAGCCCGGACGGCGCCGGACGAGCCACGGATCAGGCCAGATCAGGAGGGGTCGGCACGGACGATCCACGGACGAGCCACGGATCACCCCGGATCGCCCCGGACCATCCCGGATGGCGGTCCGGGGCTCGCCCGGCCCCTGATCCGGGTATGTGTGACTGGGGCTTAAGCAATATGGGACAAAACTTTGTCCATTGTAACGATCAACATACTATCTGCTTATGCATTTGCTCAGGCTAAACTGATTTATTTTTTACATGGTGTTTCAAAATAGAATACATATTGATTTGAAGCAAATGTCCTTATGTTTTCAGTGTAACCGTTTCTGTGCTGTTTTGTGTCAATCGTTACAATGGACACAACAAAAACAGTTATCCCCTTTTGAGACAAGCTCATATGCTTAATAAGTGCACCAGTATCTAAGTTAGGTATATATAATTAAATCTAAATGATTGTCTTGGTTTTGAAAATTTCATATTTTCATCGGACTATGCAGCTTTAAATAAGCTGTAGGTGCAGCTCCACACCGTGTAACTCTATGTGAGTAGGTTGATTGATTGATTGATTGATTGGTGGTTGCTTTACGCCGTGTCGGCAGCATAGGCCATATTCACGGTGAGAAATGTTTGTTTTTCGTTCAAACCATCGCTTTTACATGTAAAAGCAGACAACCAATTATGTGTGGTCAAGGGAAACAAATTCCCATAGAAAAAGAAAAGTTTTATTAATAATTGATAGAATCTATTTAGTAAACTATATGAGATGGTACCGTCCAGCTGGCCTCAAAAAGGCTAAAATGTTTTCCTGTTTTTCCTGTAAAATAGGTTGTAAATGAAGTGTAAAACATGCAACAATAATGTTTGCATGCTTGTCCACACTTTGCATACCAGACGTGATGGCCGAATGAGTTGAGCGTTCGTATCCCGTTTAGGTAGATCATGGGATTCGAACGTCAAACCAATGACTAAAAAATGTGATAATTGTCACTTCCTAGACACGCGCCCAGCGTTATTAGGATAGGGCAAGGACTGATTGGCTCAGTATCAGGATAATGTGACTGAGTGGGATATCGGGTCATGGTGCTGGTGGCTTGGTCTCCCAGTGGGGCAGCACTATAAAGTTGCCCTGAGTGCGCACTGTCACAAGTCAGTATCCGCCCTGATATGACCTTGGATGTTACCAGGATGTAAAACTCCAACAACCACCCAACCAACCTTTGATACCATAGGCTGTATACTCACTTCTAAGTTCTAGGTAGCAACACACACTTAATAAGTGCATAAGTATGTGTCAAAGTTAAATGTGAGTTCAAATATACATAAGTGCTTTGCCTTTTGAAAATGTGATTTTTTTTCGGATATGGAACTTTGATTAAATGAAAGAAATTCTAGTAAAATAGCGGAAAGAGACACAAACAGATAAGTACAGCTTTAACTAACCACGTGACCTTGGAGTTAGAAAGGCCATACCCTGGAGGAGAACTCAGCTGCTCTGCGCGCATGCGCACCAGCCGCTGAAATAAGGTCCCCGCCAACCGGAAGTAGGGCATGGGGACAGGCGATGCAAGGCCTGGTTCTGGGTGGGACCACAGGGGTTGACTTCCGGTACAGATGTACCAGCCGAGTGGCGGTGGTAGGAGTTTGGGCAACAGATGGCGCCACCATCGGGGCGGTGTGATGAAACCGAAGTGAGGTGTCGCGGAAGAGACACACATAGACACACACATAGACACATACATACACACATACACACATACACACATACACACATATACACATACACACATACACACATGCACGGACACACATATACACACATACACACATACACACATACACACATACACACATACACACATACACACATACACCCATACACACATACACACACACATACACATACACACACAGACACACATATACACCCATACACACATACAGACATATACACATACACATACAGACATGCATGGACACACATATACACACATACACACATACACACATACACACATAAACACATACACACATACACATACACATACACACACATACACACACAACCACACATACACATACATACCTGCATGGACACACATATACACACATACACACATACACATACACACATACACACATACACATACACACATACACACACATACACACATACACACATGCACATACATACACACAAGGCCACACATATACGCACATACACACAGAACCACACATACACACAGACACACACAGATACACACAGACACACATATACACACATACACACATGCATACACAGACACACACATACACACACATACACATATATGCACACATACACACAGACATGCATGCACATACATACACACAAGGACACACATATACACACATACACATACAGACACACACATACACACAGAACCACACATACACACATACACAGCCACACACATACACACACAGACACACACAGACACACACACACAGACACACACATACACACAGGTACACTGACCCAGATACGCCCATCAACACACATTATACATGCTTGCACCAGCACACAGTCTTACACACACACATACATACACACACAGGTACACACACATACACACTCAGACACACAATGACACACATACACACATACACGCACAGACAAACAGACACACAACACATTTGACTTATTTCCTTTGCCGGTGTCCTCACATAAAGGGTGTGTGAATAAGCACGGCGTCGACGCGCGCCCAGTTCACGCTGTTAGCGCATGCGCAGTGGACTGGCAGGTACTGAGCACTTCCGGTTGCGGCCGGTGCCTGCCGGGACAGCCCTGTCTGCTAGCACCGCGCAGGGCAACAACAGCTATACGGCTCCACGTGTCGGGGCGAACCACACACCCTGACAATACACCACATACCCACACACCCGCCACACACACACCACATACACACACACCACACACTCATCCAAAGTAGAGGGCGCCACCCGCTCTTGTGTCTCATCGCTCATCTCTAAGCCACCGGCACCTCTCCTCTGCCCCCCCCCCCCCACACACACCTCCCTATTCCTTCACCTCCCTTCCCTTCGCCTCGCCCCACCCCATCCAGCCCCACCCCACCCCGGCCCACCCAAGCCCGCCCCGCCCCTCCTCTCCCCACTTCTCCCCACTAATGTGGCACCCCCACATTCCCTCCACATTCATATTTCCCCACCTCCCCACCTCCCCACCTCCCCACCTCCCCACAACGCCCTCCCTCCCACTTCCCACCTGCTCCCCCCCACCCCACACCCCCACCCCCTACCTCTCTCCACACCCACAACCCCCACACCTCCACACTCTCTACACCTCACCCTGCCCAACACAGTCCAAGCCCGCTACACCGCCACCATCCTTCCGCCCCACCCTCCCCCACCTCACATCCCCCTCCCCCCCCCCTCCCCCCACACACCGCCGAACGCCCGGCGTATATTTTGTTTCTATAAATAATGCATCGCCCGACTCTGGGGACTGGTGTCTCCGCTCGGAGAGTGTGCCGTGAACGCGCCAATCGTCCCGGACACACCGCTCACTCTCCAAGCATGACGTAGGTGTGCGGGTGTGTGGTGGCGGCGGGGAGGAGGGCGCACCCTGTGACGTCATCAGGAGAGCAGTGCCCCTCTGGTAATCATGCCTGGTTTTAACCGGTCAGACTGGCCGACTTAACAGCTTCATTGTTGGGGAGGCTTTACATCCTGGTAACATTTAAGGTCATACCAATACATGTTATGGCTTGTGACAGTATATATGCAGTCATGTTGACTTCGTAGTGCTGCCCAACTGAGAAACCGGGCTCACAACACACAGGGGATTCACAACCCAAATATCCCACTCAATCACATTATCCTGATACGGAGTCAAACCAGTCCTTGGACTTGCTGTCTGGACTCCACTTCTTCCACACCTGTTATATATCCCGTCAGCTGCCGGTCTCCTCTCCTGGATTTATCTAAAAACATACTGCAGGTGGAGGCTGGGCAGCTTTTCACTTCCTACGACTTGACTCCATTTGTGTCTCTGGCTCGTCGACTGGTCACCGCAGAGAAAGGAGGCATGCCCCTTTGACTCAACTCTCTTCACTTCTCTTTCCTCAATATTGCTCTTTCTTTTTCCTCCTCCTGGGTCTATGTCTCCTCCTGATCAAAGTTGTTGTCTGGGTTGGTGCGATCCTTTTCCTTTTCCACTGCCGCTCTGTCCTCCTTTGCTGCGGATCCCTTCTCTTCCCCTCCCTCCTCTCCAACCCATTGGTGACTGGACTCAAGTGCTTCAGCCAAAATGGTCCGATTTATCGGTGCCGATTTGACAAGCACCCGGCGATCTGACTCAAGTACTTTGTACTCTTGACTACCCCTAGAAGTTTATGCTTCATCCAAGACCGGATCGATTTATCAGTGCCGTTTCAATGCTGCAGGTTTGCAGCCTGTAACCAAAGGGTTACGAACAACCTCTCAAATCGAGGCCAATCCTTGCGGCTATCCTATTGATGTCAAGCACCAGGCTACATAGCGATAGGTTTCATTTTAGTAATTGGCTTTGGCTCTGTTAGTGTTCCAACACGGGAAGCCTGTAGACCCTCTTGCAAATTAAGCCATCTTGACCTAATTCTTCCTTAAAGTTGCATAGTCCTATGGTTTTGAATTTCTGTCATTTTCCTGAGATAAACATATTGAATTGATTGTTATAATCTACCTTACTTTAGTTTGAAGTAACATTTGACTTTTGAGATATTTGAAGTGGATACGTGTACCAGTAGTTTTGGCAACATGCCAAAAGGCTGAAACCATAGGGTTCTGCAGTAACAGCTTCTATTAAATTGATTCAGTATCCCCTTCTATTTGCCAAGACACACTCACTAAGACCATCACTATTTAAGTTATGTATAGAATAACATCTAGACAATTGCTTTGGTTTAAAAAATGTGATGTTTCATCGGACTAGGCTAGCTTTAACAAAAATTGAAAAAAAAAAAGCTGAAATTAACAAATATGTATAGGTTTACCAGCCCACCTTCCACAAACCCCTGCGTTTCCAGGGCTCACTGTCGTTCTGATCCGGTGCGTGTTTCTGGGCTCTGAGCATGCGCAGTTCCAGCCTCAGTTTCATTAGGCTGGAAAGGGACGGGGAGGGGAGAGGGGGAAGGGGGTAGGGGAGGGGGAAGAGGGGTTGGGGAGGGAGGGGAGGGGGCAGACCACGTGTGTGGAATTTGGGACCTGGTGTCGCCGCGATCGCGTGTAACCACCTTCTCGGACCAGGTGGGAGTGGGTGGGGTGGGTGGTTGGGTGGGGGTGGGGTGGGGGTTTTGGGGGTGGGGTTTCTCGCCAGAGGACGCGCCGAGCGGAACTCGCGTGTCAATCGTTATCGTTATCATCCAGCAGCCATTTCCCTACCGCCCTCCTTCAACTGACCCCAGCACCCCCCTCCCCCCGCACACACACACACCATCCCACATTCCCTCGTCTGCCTTCCACTAGTGGTATCTCCCCTCCTCCCCCACCACCATCACCACCCTCCCTCACACACACACCATCCCACATTCCCTCCTCTCCCTTCCACTAGTGGTATCTCCCCTCCTCCCCCAACCACCATCACCACCCTCCCTCACACACACAACATCCCACATTCCCTCCTCTCCCTTCCACTAGCGGTATCTCCCCTCCTCCCCCACTACCATCACCCCCCTCCCTCACACACACCATCCCACATTCCCTCCTCTCCCTTCCACTAGTGGTATCTCCCCTCCTCCCCCACCACCAACACCCCCCTCCCTCACACACACAACATCCCACATTCCCTCCTCTCCCTTCCACTAGTGGTATCTCCCTCCTCCTCCCCCACTACCATCACGACCCTCCCCCCCACTACCATCACCCCCTCCCTCACACACACCATCCCACATTCCCTCCTCTCCTCCACTAGCGTATCTCCCCTCCTCCCCACCACCATCACCTCCTGCCTCACACACCATCCCACATTCCCTCCTCTCCCTTCCACTAGTGGTATCTCCCCTCCTCCCCACACCATCACCTCCGCCTCACACACACCATCCACATTCCCTCCTCTCCCTTCCACTAGTGGTTCTCCCCTCCTCACCCACTACTCACCCCCTCCCTCACACACACCATCCCACATTCCCTCCTCCCCCTTCCACTAGTGGTATCTCCCCTCCTCCCCCACTACCATCACCCCCCTCCCTCAACACCACATCCCACATTCCCTCCTCTCCCTTCCACTAGTGGTATCTCCCCTCCTCCCCCACTACCATCACCTCCTCCCTCACACACACCATCCCACATTCCCTCCTCTCCCTTCCACTAGCGGTATCCCCTCTCCTCCCCACTACCATCACCACCTCCTCCCCACTACCATCACCACCCTCCCCCACACACACCATCCCACATTCCCTCCTCTCCCCTCCACTAGCGGTATCTCCCCTCCTCCCCACTCCATATCCACCTCCCCTCACACACACCACCATCCACATTCGCTCTCTCCCTCCCACTAGCGGTATCCCCATCCTCCCTCCGCCACCATAACCCACCTCCCCCACACACACCATCCCACATTCCCTCCTCTCCCCTCCACTAGCGGTATCTCCCCTCCTCCCCCACTACCATAACCACCCTCCTCCACACACACATACACAGGGCCCACGAGGGTCCGGCCTCCGAGCAGTGATGACGTTTTGATAACTAACCAATCATAGCCGCTCTTACAAGAATCCCCGGTACCGCAGTAGGTACCGCGGTACCGCAGTACCGCGGTACCGGCAACCCCGCCATTCTCTCACACCTACACACACGTACACACATCCCTATGCACTCACACAAACGGGCACACACGGGCACACGCACGGCCAAACAGAAGGCCACATGGACACATATCTCTACACACCCTCACACACCGCACACACACTCACCTCACACACATGGCCACACGCAAGGTAACACGGACACATATCTCTAGACACACCCTCACACACCGCACCACACTCACCTCACACACACGGCCACATACAAGGTCACACGGACACGCATCTCTACACACAACCCTCACACACCGCACACACACACTCACCTCACACACACGGACACATGCAAGGTAACACGGACACATATCTCTATGCACACCCTCACACACCGCACACACACTCACCTCACACACACGGCAACACACAAGGTCACACGGACACACTTCCCTACACACACCCTCACACACCGCACACACACACTCGCCTCACACACACGGCCACATACAAGGTCACACGGACACGCATCTCTACACACACACTCACACACCGCACACACACTCACCTCATACACACGGCCACACACAAGGTCACACGGACCCATATCTCTACACACACCCTCACACACCGCACACACACTCACCTCACACACACGGCCACGCACAAGGTCACGTGGACACATATCTCTACACACACCCTCACACACCTTACACACAATCACCTCACACACACGGTCACACACAAGGTCACACGGGCACATATCTCTACACACACCCTCACACACCGCACACACACACTCACCTCACAAACACGGCCACATACAAGGTCAGGCGGACACATATCTCTACACAGACACTCACACACCTCACAAACACACACTCACCTCACACACACGGCCACACACAAGGTCACACGGACACACCCTCACACACCGCACACACACACTCACCTCACACACACGGCTACACACAAGGCCAAACGGCCACACATCCCTACACACACCCTCACACACCGCACACACACTCACCTCACACACACGGCCACACACAAGGTCAAACAGACCCACATCCCTATACGGCTGCGTGTGCGGTGGTTGGGGTGTGGGGGTGTGGGGCGAGGGGGGGTTGGCTATTTCCCACCAGATGATGCTCCATTACGAGGCTTGGTTAATGTAACCGGGCGTGTGCAGTCAATCGAGCGGTCGTCGCCGTGATCGATTGGCTAAACCAGGATTGTTTTTGTTGGGGTGTTTTTTTTGTTGTTAGTGGGTAGTTATTGCCGCTTGTACGTGTGATGCCCAAGGTTGGGTGTGGGTGGTGCGGATAGCGGCGATGGTGGTGTCATGGTGGATACAAGTGGTGGTGGTGGTGTGACGCTGGTTACACGTGGTGTTGGTGGTGTCAGGCTGGTTACACGTGGTGTTGGTGGTGAGAGGGTGGTTACAAGTGGTGGTGGTGGTGGTGTCAGGATGGGTACAAGTGGTGGTGGTGGTGTGAGGGTGGGTACAAGTGGTGGTGGTG
>JASIRB010003523.1:0-12022 GCA_030323885.1 Branchipolynoe longqiensis | reverse complement strand
AGCCACCAGAGGGCGTGACGACCTGACGTGGGTGGACGCGCAGGGGCTTGTGGGATTGGTACGTACCGAGTGTGGTGAGGTGTAAACAGGTCTGAATGCACCTCACTCAGCCACCATCAACCAACAACCAACAACCGCCTTATACGCGGCTCACTGCATCGCGCTCGACCACCACAGCTGCGCGCGGTGAGCGAGCGGGGTAGTGTGTTAAAGGGACGCCGCTCACGGGGCGAGTTTTCAAAGCGGGCGATAATTGAAGTGCGTAGCGCATCACTTGTAAGGAATTGTGATGGTAATGAGGCCACGAGGGCCAGCCGCTATTGTATGTTGCTCCGGTCTAGCTCTCGTCACTTTTGGAATAGTTTGGGTGGTTGGAGTTTTACATCCCAGCAACATCTAAGGTCATATCAGGATGGGTGACAGTGCGCATTCATGGTGACTTTATATAGGGTATTCACGTGATGTCATCAACCGGATGCGCGGCTATTGTGGCGATATCAACCAGTAAACAGCCCATAGAATTTGCCGCTATGCGCAGTGCAAAACGTCTATTTCATTCAAAATTAATAGAAATGCAGAACCCTAGCCTTATCCATTTAATAGAATCTTTTTGGAAAACATGTTTTCTATATGTGTACCAAACGATTTGTTTCTAGGTGGTGTGGTTGTAGAGCTATTTCACTTTTTCTGTATGAAGATTGCACACGATCATTGACAATGCCTTGAGTTTGACGGTACGCGCAGTGCAAAACATTAGGTTTATTCAAAATTAATAGAAATCCAGAACCCTAACCTTATCAATTTAATATAATCTTTTTGGTAAACATGTTTTCTATATGTGTACCAAGCGGTTTGTTTCTGTATGAAGATTGCTCATAGCCATTGAGTTTGCAGTGTGTTTATTATTGTGGGTACTATCGCCACAATGGCTGCACTTCCGTTTAGCGTGACGTCACTGCATACCCTATATAGTGCTGCCCCACTGGGAAATCAAGCCACCAGCACCATGACCCATTATCCTGACACTGAGCAAACCAGTCCTTGTCCTATCCTATTAATGCTGAGCGCCAGGTTAGGAAGCAACACGTATCAATATTAAAGTCATTGGTTTGGCTCAACCAGGAACCAAACTCCCGACCATCCACATGTGAGGCCCGCGCTCTACCAATTAGGCCACTGCGCCCAGTTGCTGAAAAGTGTAGCGAGTCGCTTGTAAGGAATACACCGGTTGCTATTGTTCTGTCACTATGCTCGAGAGCTTTTATCTGTCTCAGCCTACCAACAACCGAATCATCTAGTCATGAAGAATATATTGTTGTCATTATCCAGTATCTATGATTCAATAGTTTTAATATTAATGCTACACCAGAAGGGACGCCCAAATAGGTAACAATAACAGCGCTGGCTGGTTTCCAGTCTGGAAGGCTGTCGGTTTTAACCCCGGCCAAGTGAACCTAATGACTTATGCCTAGTACACACCTACCGTTTGTGCGCACCCACCTACCATATACGATCTAAAACTGCCCGTTTCGCGCACAAAAATCGCTATGTGTGCGCTCCCCGCGCACACCTAGCGATTACGATTCGCGACTAAAAACTCAGTTTTAGGGCTAAAATGGGCCGATTACGATTGTGATTCACGATTCGAAAAATGAATCGACCCGTTTTCAGTTTTAAGCGGGTCGGGTCGAGTCGCGAGTTTTAGTGCGCGAATTGTATACGGTAGGTGTGTACCAGGCATTACAAAATTGATACTTGTTGCTACCTAGCCTGCTGCTCGGTATTGCAAGGATAGGGCAAAGGCTGTTACTGGTTGGCTCGTATCAGCATAATGTGACTGAGTGGGATATCGGGTCATGGTGACGGCAGTCGGCCCATTCACCATGATTACGCACTGTTGCCGAGTCAGTACCTGGTGGAGTCAAAGCAATGACTTAAAAATTGATACTTGTCGCTTCCTAGCCAGGCGCTCTGCATTATTAGGGTAGGGCAAGGACTGGTTGCCATGAGAGTGTGCACTGTCACAAGTCGATACCCATCATGATATGACCTTATATGTTGCTAGGGCATAAAACAACAAACAAACAAACCTTAGATGTTGCTAGGGCATAAAACAACAAACAAACCAAAAACCTTAGATGTTGTTAGGGCATAAACCCTCAGTAAACAAACAACTTTCCTCTACCTTTCAACAAACATCTAACCATCAAGGTACATTATATGTGTTAGCATTCGATATATATATGCAATATTAAATTACTGTTTGCAGCTTACAAAACAAAAAAATACAAAACGTGCGGGGGAAAAGCATTGTAGAGACATGCGTTGCTTTGATTACAGCCTTAGAGATTCACAATAGACCTATTTCAAATTATGTCAGCATGGGTATTTAGGCCAATGCGCGTGCTGCTTGGCTGCAGGATGACACACTGTCACACTGCAAACTCAATGCCTATGAGCAATAGTCATAGAGAACAAGTGAAATATCTCTAGAACCACACCACCTAGAAACAAACCGCTGGGAACACATATAGAAAACATATTTAAGAAACAGATTATATTAAATTTATATGGTTAGGGTTCTGCATTTCTATTAATTTTGAATAAAATTGACATTTTGCAATGCACGTATCGGCAAACCCAATGCATTGTCAATGGCCGTGAGCAATCTTCATATAGAAAAAGTGAAATATCTCTGAAAAATAAACCATTTAGATACAAACCATTTGGAACACACATAGAAAACATATTCAACAAATAGATTATATTAAATTTATACGGTTAGGGTTCTCAATTTCTATTAATTTTGAATAAAATTGACGTTTTGAACTGCGCATATCGGCAAATTCAATGAATTAATACATTGTCAATGGCTGTGAGCAATCCTCATATAGAAAAAGTGAAATATCTCTAAAAAATACACCACTTAGATACAAACCGTTTGGAATACATATAGGAAACATATTCAACAAACCGATTATATTACATTTATACGGTTACGGTTCTGAATTTCTATTAATTTTGAATAAAATCGACGTTTTGAACTGCGCATATCGAAAAACTCAATGTATTGTCAATGGCCATGGGCAATCTTTATACAGAAAAAGTGAAATATTTCTAAAACTACAACACTCAGATACAAACCGTTTGGAATACATATAGAAAACATGTTTAACAAAAAGATTATATTAAATTTATAAAGTTAGGGTTCTGTATTTCTATTAATTTTGAATAAAACTGATGGTTTTCACTCCGTGTGCCGGCAAACTCAATGCATTGTCAATGGCTGTGAGCAATCTTCATACAGGAAAAGTTAAATATTTCTAAAACCACACCACCTAAACACAAACCGCTTGGAACACATATACAAAACATGTTCAACAAAAAGAATATATTAAATTGATAAGGTTAGGGTTCTGGATTTCTATTAATTTTGAATAAAACTGACATTTTTCATTGTGCGTACCGGCAAACTCAATGGCAGTGTTCCTTCGTTCTGCAGCCAAGCCGCGCGCGCATACACGATGTTAGTAAACATTGAAATAGGTCTATAGGGAATACTCCCCGGCTACAAATTCAATGAAGGCTACGTAAACCTGGCCCGTACCTAGTTACTCCCGCAGGACCGTCTCCGGTACATGACTTCTAGACAACCCGAGAGAGAAAGTGTCGGAAGGTTGGGTTAAGGATATATATCTACATGATTTCCCAACTGAAACAGGTAAATATATTGTTCAGATATTTACCTATGTTATTGTTAACCTGCCATTTTTGAAGTGCTGAATTTATTCAATACTGTAACGTTGAATGGAGAGCATCGAGTGGCTGCCATTTTTTATTTCTTTTACATTCTCTCTCACTGTCTCACTCTCAGTCCTCAACTCTACGCCAATGCAGATAAGCATTGCATGCTGGAACCAGCACCTGGACAACTTGTTTATAGTTGATTCCTACTGAAGCAGATTTTGCTTGGATTTAAGCATGGTCGTCATTCACCCTTACTATGGGTGAGGATGAATATTTTATCCAGTCTGTCCAGTCCAGTCTGTGCCCAGCATATTTAAGGCCTCCTCTCTTCCACTCGCACCGAGCGTGGTGTCCGAATCGGTAGAGCGCGGGCCTCACATGCGGAAGGTTGGGAGTTCGGTTCTCTGTCGATTCAAACCAATGACTTATAGAAATTGATACTTGTCGCTTCCTAGCATGGCACTCAGCATTAATAGGATAGGACAAGGACTGGTTAGCTCAGTGTCAGGATAATGTGACTGAGTGGGATATCGGTTCATGGTGCCACTGACCTGAGTTTACAGTGGGGCAGCACTATAAAGTCACCATGCTTGCACACTTACACAAGTCGGTACCCATCCTGATGTGACCTTAGATGTTGCTGTGATGTAAAACAACAGACAACAACAAACTGATATGACCTTAGATGTTGCCAGGACGTAAAACCGCAAAACTCAACCAACTCCCTCACCCCTGCAGTGTGAATCGTGGAGATTAATGCATGACTTCAATGGAGAGCATCGAGTGGCTGTGGCTGTTCATCTAATTCAGCATTCAACTTATTCATGTTGCTGTATGTAACCCCATCCCAGTAGCATTCACTGTGCCCGAGCACACAGCATTGGTTTTGATTGAAAAGCTTTACACAATCTGGCCACGGAGGTGATCATTTTAGCTGGCGTCTTGTCCGCATTGGGGATGTGTGGGGCGGAGTGTGTGGGGGTGGGGGTGGGGTGTCTGATGACGATTTGATTGAGACATGTGGGTAGATAGAGTGTGGCTTTCGTTTTGTGCACAAATCCTGACTAGCTTATAGTTGAAAAGAGGATATGTGAGGGCGAGTGGGTGAGAGAGAAGCAATGTAGTCCAAGAGAGACAAAGACAGGGCGAGAGAGATTTTAAGTGTCTATGTGCGTGTGTATGTATGTGTGCATGTATGTATGTATGTATGTATGTATGTATGTATGTATGTATGTATGTATGTATGTATGTATGTATGTATGTATGTATGTATGTATGTCGTGCCTTTTGTATGTATGTACTCTGTATGTGTAGGTAAGTGTATGTATGTATGTATGTATGTATGTATGTATGTATGTATGTATGTATGTATCTGTACGTGAATGTGGTGCGAGAGAGTGAGAGAGAGAGAAAGAGAGAGAGGTGGGGGGGGGGGGAGAGGCTAAAAGAGCGACAAGGCGAGAAGAAAAGTTGCATTGAGAATACCTGATTTCAACTACTCCTGTGATTTGCGGACCTCCTATCATGTATAGACAATTTCTCAATGTGCGAACTGGTTGATGGTTTTGAGTATTGTGTGTGTGGTTGTTGCTAGGACGTAAAACAACAACAAACAAACAAACAATCTTTTGTTGTTGTTGATGGGGATGGATTGATTTTACTGTTCCTCCGATGGCAGGATGACATTGGTCAGGTTATAGAGTTGTCCGTTGTACTGCTTATAGGCTCAGTCACACCTTACCGGATTGGGGTACCGGATAGAAAACGGACACTGTCCATTGAAATAATGTCTGGTTTATATACGGTACATATCCAGCGTGTTCGTTCTCTGTCCGGTGGTGTCTGGTGTGTACAGTGGCAAGTTTTGAACATGCACAAAACTTGTACCGGACACCGCCGGACTGACCTGTATGGTTGGTGTCCAGTTTAAGTCCATTTTGTCCGTTTCATGTCCGGTACCCATCCGTTACGTCTCGGGTTTGCTTCCTGAATAGTCCGTTGACGGTGTTAGGGGAATTCGGTCCGTTGTTTTTTTCGGTGCATCTGTGAACAGTCTGGTGGCTATTCATTAATGTTTAGTTCGTCCGTTTGACGTTTGGTTGTCGTCTGGTTATCGTCCAGTTATCGTCTGGTGGTTAATGTACGTTACGTCCGTTTCGTTTGACTGCCTTTGACCCGATAGCACAACATTTCAACACATTTTGGTACATTTTGATACCGAAAACCACCGGACTAGAAAATTTTGCGCGGTTGTGTAAAAACTCAATCCGGTAAGGTGCAACAGACACTTTAGGCATTGTCCATATTGCATTCGGTTCCACCCCTGACTCCCACCACCACCACCACCACCACCACCACCACCACAACCACAACCACAACCATCACCGTCACCACCACCACCACAACCATCACCATCACCATCACCGTCACCATCACCATCACCACCCCCAGCATCACCATTACCACCCCCACCATCACCATCAACCCCCACCACCCCCACCATCACCACCATCACCACTATCACCACCACCTTCACCACCACCATCACCACCACCACCACCACCACCACCATCTAGGTGCATAAATGAGCCTGACTGCTGATTGGGGAGATTACCGATTACCACCGATTTGTCTGTATAGATGGTGTGGATGAGGCAGTACTCGTTAGGTTAACTCAGGTGTGACCGATTAGCGGCGACCCACGGCCAGTTACGCCCCGCTGGGTCCCGGTCTGCTAAGGTAATGCCCGTCCCGATGTTGCCAGGGTGTAAAACCCCAAACAAACAAATTTAACATTCAGCTCTCAGCTGCACCAAGGACGAAATAAGCCAGCTACAAAGTTAGCAGTAGGAGCACATTTAGTGTCCTTTTGTGTCATTTTGTGTCATTTAGTGTGGCTTGATATTTAATGTCAGGTGACAATCTCTGGTTAAAGAGTTTGGACAAGAAGCAATGATGCAACGTTGATTCAAATTCACATTCTACCTGCAAATAAAGATAACGGTCGTGACAAAGTAAAATGAGTTAACCTGTAAATCAAAATAAATGTTATTTCTTTTCTTCTATCATCTGTGATGGTAGTTTTTTCTTGGTAATACTAATAGTAATAGCTACTTCAAAGGTCATCATCACCTTTGGATTATAGGATGCACCAGTAGAATGAAACTTGAAATTCTCAACAACAAAACAGAAAGGGACACAGTGAGCCACAGAGAGAGAGAGAGAGAGAGAGAGAGAGAGAGAGAGAGAGAGAGAGAGAGAGAGAGAGAGAGAGAGAAAGAAAGAGAAGGAGGGAGAGACAGAGAAAGAGAACGAGACAGAGATACACACACAGACAGGGAGAGACAGAGGCACACATATACAGGGAGATTGAAAGATAAAGAAAAAATCTGGGAATTTATTTTAATGTTTGTTTATTAATCTTTCAATGGTCCTACACAGGTCTTTGATGTGCCCGGAATGTAGGACCAGATAGGACTGAATAGAATTTGCCTTCCGTCAGGAATGCGGAGTTCTGTCCTCTTTAAGAAATGAATTGGCTCTAGTAAGAAGTGTAATGGCCGACGAGACCGAAGCTAGACCGACCGAGTCTCTGAGCCGGGCAAGTCGGCCCGGGGCAGAGCAGGGGCAGAGCAGGGGCAGAGCCGGGGCAGAGCTGGGGCAGAGTCGGGGCAGAGCCGAGACAGCCGAGACAGAGTCGGGGCAGAGCAGGAGCAGAACAGGGGCAGAACAGGGGATTGGGCAGGGGACGGGGACGGGGACGGGACGGGCCGGGACGGGGACGGGCCGGGCCGGGCGGGGAGGGGGGGGGGGGGGGGGGGGGGGGGGGGGCTAGGGTAGGCGGGCGTTGAAGTCAGAAATCTACGCGTGACCAGCATAATTTCGCGCATTAGTGTCTTTACAGGCCGACAGGGGGCGGCGCTGGTGTCGGCTTACCGGCCACATCCTGCCCCGAGCCTTGCATTACACTCACACAACACACTTACACACATACACCACATACCAGTCATCACTCCACACACTACACATAGCACACAGTACACTACGCACCACATAACATGCGCGCATTCACCCTTTGACACACGCATATCACATTTACACACAAACACACACACAACACGCACACATGCACACACACATACCCACACGCGCCCATACCATAGACACCAAACACCCGCCCAACAGACCGGATGGCCGAATGAGTTAGAGCGTCCGTCTCCCGTGTTGGTAGAACATGGGATCGTGGGTTCGAACCCTTGTCGAGTCAAGCCAATGATGTAAAAATTGATACTTGTTGCTGCCTAGCCAGGCACTTGGCATTATTAGGATAGGGCAAGGACTGGTTGGCTCAGTGTCAGGATAATGTGACTGAGTGGGATATCAGGTCATGGCTACGATGGCCTGGTCTCCTAGTGGGGCAGCACTATAAAAGTTGCCATGGGTGTGCACTGTCACAAGTCGGTACCCACTCTGATATGACCTTAGATGTTGCTAGGACATAAAACAACAAACAAACAAACCCACCCACCTACATGCACCCACACACCAGCATGCACCAGGACATGCCACACCCAACAGACACATACACCAATACACGCAACACACCTGACACACCCATACACACCAGCACATGCCACACCCAACAGACACATACACCAACACACGCAACACACTCACACCCCCGACACACCCATACACACCAGCGCACACCACACCCAACAGACACATACACCAATACATGCAACACACACACACGCAGCCGACACACCCATGCACACCAGCACATGCCACGCCCAACAGACACATACACCAATACACACAACACACTCACACACCCCAACTCATACACCCCAACACATGCCACATCCAACATACACATACACCAATACATGCAACTCACTCACACACCCGACACCCATACACACCAGCACACACCACACCCGACACACCCATACACAGCAGCAGACGCCACCCCCAACAGACATATACAGCAATACATGCAACACACTCACACACCCATACACACCAGCGCACACATAGACCAATACATGCAGCACACTCACACCTGACACACCCATACACACCAGCACACGCCACACCCAACAGACACATACACCAATACACGCAACTCACTCACACACCTGACACCAACAGACACATACACCAATACACGCAACACGCTCACACACCCGACACTCCCATACACACTAGCACACGCCAGACCCGACACACCCATTCACACCAGCACACGCCACACCGAATGCCACACCGAACATACACATACATCAATACACGCAACACACTGACACACCCGTACACACCAGCACACGCCACACCCAACAGACACATACACCAATACATGCAACGCACATACACACCAGCACATACCACACCCAACAGACACATACACCAATACACGCAACACACCCGACACCCACACACACCCGACACCCACACACCCGACACACCAGCACAGGACACCAATACACACAACACACTCACACACCCGACACACCCATACATACCAGCACATGCCACACACACATTCACACACACACACGCACCACGTAACGACGCAAAACTCAAAAAGCACGGCGGCACAGAAAGCTTGTCATTTGGGTTTCATTCAATTACGTGATGAATGGTGTCGCCTTCCTGATTGTTCCGCCTTGAAAACGCCGCCGACGTCGTCTTGTCTTGATGACGTCAATAATACGAGGCGACGAGATAGTTATCGGAGAGGGCGCCTTTTTGTCACCCCACCCTTCTCCTCCCTGCTCTCCCCTCCTTCTTCTCTCATTTCCTTCTCCCATTTCCCATCCTCCCTCCTCATTGCCCCTCCTCCCTCCTCCCTCCTCTTTCCCCCCATAATCCCTCCTCCCTCCTCCCTCCTAATTCCTCCCTCTTCCCTCCTCCCTCTTCCTTCCTCCCTCTTCCTTCCCCCCTCTTCCCTCCTCCCTCCCTTCCTTCCTCCCTCCTCCTCCCTCCCTCCCCTCCCTCCTCCCTCCTCCCTACTCCCTACTCCCTTCTTCCTCACTCCTTCCTCCCACCCCCCTCCCACCCCCCACACCCGCCCTACGCCGACGTTAGCGTTCCGATAAGACAGTAATAGAAGCTGTGTGGTTGCGTCTGTGCCGGCGGCGCATGCGTATCGGGTGGATCTGAGTGACGGTCGGGGCCCCATTCCGCTGGCATTTAGCGTTAGCGGTATGTGTAACTTAGACGGGGGCCTTTCCACTACCCAGCGGCACAAGTGCCGGCAACGCGACCCACATTAATTAAGTAGCGCCCGCCGCCCGCCGCTCGCCGCCCGCCGCTCGCCGTCTGACCACACTATAGCATCCCAGTCAGTCACAGCACAAACAAAAGCAAATGCACATGTATGTAATATTTTACTATTATGCAAGCCTAATTTAGAATTATAAAAAGATATAGATATATATATATGTAGTATTCTTGAATTATGCAAGGATATTTTTGAATTATTCAAAAAGAGAGTAATATGTAATATTTTATCATTGTGTTGTTTAACAGCCATACTGTTATAAACATCTGTCTGTAGAGACTGGCCCTTCTGCCGGTTATTCTTTACGCTAACCCTGCCGTTCTGATATGACCTTAGATGTTTCCAGGACATAAAACTCCAACAACCTACTAACTTACGGTGACCTGTGGCTGTAGACTGCTGACTAGATAGATATACACTGATATACTATAGGCTGTGGCTTCACCAATAGACTGTGGCTCCACCAACCGGTGGTGTTGGGTGGTAATCGTGTTGAATACCGGCCGCTTGGAGAACTACCTTATTTACCTCCCTTGCCCCCGGGCGTGATGGCTGCTGCTCCCCCCGGCCGGAAGGGGGCGCGGCGGAGACTGGCGCTGCCATCTATCTGCAGGCGCCTGCAAACATGGCGCTTTTATATATGGCCTAGAATAGTCGAAATCGGATTGGTTATTGGAATTTTAACTCCTGGCAACATCTAAGGTCATATCAGGACGAATACCGACTTGTGGCAGTTCACACTCATGGCGACTTTATAGTGCTGCCCCACTCGGAAATCAGGCCGCCGGCACCATGACCTGATATCCCACTCAGTCACACACTATCCTAATAGTAATAATGATGAACGCCTGGCTAGGAAGCGACAAGTATCACAGGGTGGTTTGAGATAGCGAATATAGCTGCCATCGGGAGGAAGAGGTTCTTGGGTGAGACTGAGACAGTGAGATGGATCGGGAATCATTTGTCGGTGATTGAAAAAAAAATAGAGTTCGTGACCCGGGATGTGTAATTCCGAATTCAGCCGTCAGGGGGCGCATGATACTACTGCCAATCGAGCGAACCGATGCTCTCCAAGCACACCTTCATACCTACCGGGCGTTCCTTCGTCAATGACAAGGAACATGTGTTTGGAGAGTGACGCAGCCGAAGGTCACCCGCGCAGGTGACGCGTCGCGTCGCGAGGCGACACGCTCTCCCCCCACAATCTCCCCGGACCCCAATCAGACGCGCAGCGCGTGACCCCGCTGGCCCGGAAGTGGATACGGCAGCGCCGGTGACCTCTGACCCGCTGACCGTAGCGCCGACCCGCGGGCTATTGTGAGCGTGTCTGGCCCCGTGACGTGTGTGTGACGTGACGTGGGGTGAGGGTGAGTGAGTCACTGCTTCCCCCCCCCCCCCCACTGCCCCCCCCCCCCCCGCCCCCCCCCCCCCCCGCTGCTACGGCCATTCCCCCGTCTTGTCCCCTCCTCTGCCCCACACCTACCCCTACGCTTACCGCTACCTTTACCCCTACACCCCCTATCCCTACTTCTTTCTCCGCCCTGCGCTACCCTACCTTACTCTACCTTACCATGCATCTACCTCTTTCCCCTCCCTGCCTCGCCGTGCCGTGCCCTTTTCCCCCGCCCTGGGCTTCCCTGACCTCACCTTCACCTGACCCTGCCTTGCCCTGGCGACGCCCCTGCCCGCCTCTGCCCCTTCCTCTGCCCCGGGTCCTGCATCACTCCCGGCCCCAGCCCCGGCCCCTGTCCGAGGTAGTTCACCTTTCCCAGGCCTGCCCTGGCCCCTGCCTCAGTAGTCCCAGTCGCATGGCCCGGGTCGCCACCCCTGCTGTAGGATGTCACCACTCCCCTCTTCCATCTCCTCCCCCTCTTTCCCTTACCTCTCCCCTCCCCCTCCTCTCCCCCTCCTCTCCCCTCTTCTCCCCTCCTCACCCCCCTCTTCTCCCCCCTCTTCTCCCCTCCTCTCCCCGCCTCTCCCCTCCTCTCC
>JASIRB010004001.1:0-15259 GCA_030323885.1 Branchipolynoe longqiensis | reverse complement strand
CAATTTATCAAAGGAATCCTCCAAAACCAAAGTATAGTCGGTTTTGGGATGTTTCTATAGTATTTAAGTTGTTTCAGGCTTGGCCTCACAACTCGTGGTTAGATATAAAACAGTTAGGTTTTAAGGTCGCGGTCCTGTTATTGTTAGTAACCGGACACAGAGGACAGACGATTGTTGCTTTATCCTTAACTGGATTAGAAATAGACAAGCAACAAGCTACGTTTGATTTAGAAAAATTGCTTAAATCGAACACGTTAGGTGACCCTTTATCAACGGTTCACTTAGACTGTTTTCCGAATGATCGGAAATTATGTGTTGTGTCGGCCATACGGGCTTATATATACAAGACAAAGGATTTACGTGCATCACAACAACTATTAGTGAGCTTTATAAAGCCACATAAGGCGATTTCACGAGACACACTTGCCAGATGGACAATTACGGTGTTGAAATTGGCTGGAGTGGATACGAGTAAATACTCTTCCCACTCAACTAGAGGAGCCATGGTCTCCAAGGCACGGGTGCTTGGTATTTCTGTGAAAAGAATACTAGCGCATGCAGGCTGGAAGACGGCTAAGTCGTTTGCTAAACATTATAATAAACGACTAGAAAAGCCTACCGGCGTTGCAAAGCGTCTTCTCGCCAACTAACAAGAATAGGTGAGAACAAAAATTTAGAATGTTATAATAATAAGAAAGAATGATATTAAGGATAAAAATGAATTATGTAAAGGTCTCCCTAGCTGAGGCTAGCCTGAGGCTGTTTACCGAGGTAAAATAGTATAGTTATACGAGTCTTACCTTGGTATAGATGATGGATAACTGTTGTTTTACCGAGGTATAAGCCTCGGATAGATGTGGGCTAGGGCTCCGCCACACCCTGCCACATCTATTCCGTTGGTGTTACCTTTTCGGTAAAGTATGGTATCGATTTGTTTGAAAGTCATTTTTATCCTCAATAAGTAGGTTAAGATTGCTGGTACCGGACGTGCTTACCTCTCCCTAGCCCACATCTATCCGAGGCTTATACCTCGGTAAAACAACAGTTATCCATCATCTGTACCAAGGTAAGACTCGTATAACTATACTATATATATGAAACCCGACTTCCGGGAATTTTCCGCGATTCCCTGACAATACTAAACCTATGGGAGAACATCCGCATTTCTGCTTTTTTCCCCAGAGACCACTTTCATCCCTGTTTATAATAATAAGACACTTGCAAAACTTGTACAAGTCCAAACTCCTTTATTCGAAATTCTGAAATCTGAAAGGCTCCAAAACCGATTTTTTTTTTGTTCATAGAGAACTAAGCTGTAATACTATTTATAGTCTTTATTTATCCCAGTTAGTATGACTATTCACACATTTCTTTGGATAAATATTAATGTGTTTAATTATGGTTCTTTTGAAGCTGTATATGCTTACAGTTTACCAAATGCTTTTGTTGGAAATAAAATGTACTAGATTATTTATGATTTATACAATCGTCACATTATTCAATTTATCAGTATATTACTCTATGAATAAACTAACGGTATTTATAGTCTTTAATTAATGTGAGCATTATTATTCCGTTAATCTGAAATCCGAAAATCTTTGAATTCGGAAACACAACTGGCCCTAATGATTTCGGTTAAGCAATTTTGGACCTGTATTACCCATTGGAATCAGCGGTCAGAATGTTTGTTCAAATACAAGTGATATCGGATTCGGAATGCCCTAGCTCTGACATCATTAAAAAAAGATATATAAATAATTTGCTATTGCCAGTTACTTGTTAAAATGATTCTAGTATATTACAGACCAGACAGGATGGCTGAATGAGTTGAGCATCCGCGTCCCGTTTTGATAGATCGTGGGATTCGAACCCCCGAGTTCAAACTGTTTTCGAGTCAAACCAATGACTTAAACATTGATACTTGTCACTTCCTCGCCAGGTGATCGGCATTATTATGATAGGGCAAGGACTGGTTGACTCAGTGTCAGGTTAATGTGACTGAGTGGGATATCAGCTCATAATGCTGGGGGGCCGGTCTGCCAGTGGAGCAATACTATAAAGTCACCATGAGTTCATTGTCACAAGTCGGTACTCATCCTGATATAGCCTTAGATGTTGCCAGGACGTAAAACTCCAATAACCCACCAACTATATTGCGTCATCAATGTTAAATTTTAAAGGCTGGAGATACTTCTATTCTTTTTAACTATTAAAAAGAAATTAAATAATTAAAATAAATAATTAAAAACAAAATACAAAATAAAAAGTAGGATCTGGACCTATGGCATCTGGAAAAGAGTATTAATTACCCGCGTCGCCGTCAATGTATTCGTCTTGTTTGGCTGGCAGTGTGGGCTCAATCTTTGTGAAATGTGGGTGCTCATATTTTATTGAATGTGGTGGCACAAAGGATGAAATGCGATAAAAAGTAAGTGCCGATTTGGTAAGGGTCGGGTTCTTTTTCTTCTTCTCCTCTCTTTTGTCTACTCTGGCAAATGAGCCTTTGTAACCCGAGTCCGAGAAAGACGGAAGCTGGTTTTGCTGTGATTGAAAAATGGTTTCCTGCATATTGATTTCCTCGTCCAGTTTTACCAATTTTATTTTTTTCTTGTTCTCTTTCTTTCTCCTTCCAATCGGCCGTCCAGAAAGCACAGTATCTGTATTTGTCTCTGAATTGATGCTGATGGTAGTTGGTTGTTGGAGTTTTACGTCCTGGTAACATATACGGTCATATCAGGACTTGTAACAGTGTGCACTCAAGGCGACTTTATAGTGCTACCCAACTAGGATACCAGGATGCCAGCACCATGACCTAATATCCCACACAGTCACATTATCCCGACACTGAGATAACCAGTCCTTGCCCTATCCTTTTAATGCTGAGCGCCAGGCTAGGAAGCGATAAGTATCAATTTTTATAAATCATTGGTTTGACTCGACCCGGAACAGAACTCCCGACCTTCCGCACGCGAAGACGCGCTCTACCGATTCGGCCACCACGCCCGGTATGGTGGTGGTGGTGGTGCTTCTTATTTTCAGATAAGCCGGTTCAGCTTATCACTATTCTTTTCTCCCATTTTCCTCAGGATTTGGCAGGCGGCGAGAGAAATGTGGGGGCACTTAATCACTAAATGAAAATAAAATGACTAAAAATGCTTCTTTTTTTCTGTCGCCATTAATACTTTTATTGTGTCTCCTTTGTAGGTGAGTGGAAGTGTTGCGGAGCCGTGAGGGTTATGAACGGACAGCGTATTCTCATGACTTCTGAGTAAGCATAAACCCTCCACGAGCGCCAGGCATTTCAAGTTTGTGTATATGCTAGATCCTCTACATTATTTGCAAGACCTTTATGATAATAACTGCTAGTAATAATGCTAGTATTAATAGGAATAATAATAGGAATAGTAATAGGAATAATAATAGGAATAATAGGAATAATAGATATAATAATAGCAATATTTATAGTGATAATAGATATAATAGTAATAATAAGCTAGACCATACAAATTATTTACAAGATCTTAATACTAGTATTAATATTGTCATAATAGTAATAATACTAGTAATACTAAGGGTAATAATATAAATGATGATTGTAATAATATGCTAGAACCAGTACATTACTTACAAGGCCTTAATAATACTAGTAGTAGTACTAGTAATAGTACTAGTAATGGTAATAGTTATATTAATAGTAATACTAAAAGTAATATTAGTGATAATAATAACAATTTTCGTAAAGGATAATAGTAATAATAAGCTAGAGCCTATATATTATTTACAATACCTTAGCAATAATATTAACTCTTGTAATAGTAGTAGTGATAATAACAATCATAACAGCAATAATAATAGTAATAATTCATCATCATCATGCTGTCGGTCGTGATGTGACAAAGACTGCTTTCATTACTTGACTGCCGCTCTCCATTTAGCTCTCTGCTGTGAGAGTTGCATCCATGAGTCGGTCTTAATGTCTCTCAGCTTCAGGTTTCTCTTGATGGTATCCTTGAACCGGAGACGAGGGCGCCCTCTCTTTCTGTAGCCAGAAGACAGTTGAGAATAGAGGATCTGCTTTGGTAGCCTGTCTGATGACATCCTCATGAGGTGTCCAGTCCACCGGAGATTCTTTTTGATCAGAAGATCTTCCATAGAGGGCAGCCCCATCCGTTCGAGTATTTCCTTATTCGTCACTTTGTCCTTCCAGGTTAGCCTCATGATTGAACGCAGATGTCGCATCATGAAGGCATGCCGCTTTTTCACCTGCTGTCTGTACACTGTCCAGGCCTCGGCTCCGTATAGTAGGGTGGATAGCACGATTGCACGGTAGATCTTACCTTTGACCCGAATGGACACATGGTGGTTGTTCCAGAGTCTCTGGCGTAGTCGGCCGAAAGATGCGCTAGCCTTGGCCATCCTCCTCTGTATTTCAGCATCAATGCGTCCATCACTTGATATAATGCTTCCGAGATAGGTGAATTCCGGGTTGGTACAGCACCTCCGTCTTCTTGATGTTAATCTTCAGGCCAAACTTCTTTGATGCATCGGAGAAAGCGTCCACTATTTTATGGATCTCTTCAGCAGAGTGGGCAACCAGTGCACTGTCATCTGCGAATAGTAGCTCTCTCACCAGTCATTTCATGAAAGCTGCCTGCAAAAGTGTTGATGTGCTGCTAGCTTTTGGAAGTTACCAGCGGCACTCTCTAGTAATAATTATGGCAATAATAACAGTAATAATAGTAGCAATGACAATAATAATAGTAATGATAATAACAATGACATGTTAGAGCCTATACATTATTTACAAGACATTATTTATAAGCTAGATTGTACAAATTATTTACAAGACCATGTTCATGATGATATAGACTTAATAGATGGTCCTCACAAGTAGGAGCCATTCTAGGGATCATTTATAATCTGGGTAAATGTGTTGAAAAATGCATAGGTCTCATTTGTAAGAAAAAAACACAACAAACTGCTGTTCAATCATAAAGAAACAAATGCAATCTTTTTAACCGATTGAGAACGAGGGAGGTGGAACTGAAGCAAATGTAGGACAACAAAAACCTAGTACACACTTTAAGCAAAGCAAAAGCCTATTTAATTACAGATTTAAAATTCATGTGTTTCATGTGAAATTGCTCGAGCGACCTGGTCACAAATAACAACACCCAGCAATATTAACCTAGACACTGCATGCAATTCAGTCAAAGTCATCTGAATCTAGGTCGCCCCGCCACTCTCCCTAGACCTATCTAGTTCATGCCAGTAGAGATATTATTTTTAAATGTACCAGAGAGCAGGTGTCGGGATATAGACATACATAACTTGCCACCCCACTCTATATTCAATGCCTTTAATTAACATCTCCCATTGGCTGCCTGAGGTGCTAATCCTCTAATATCTTTACGATATATATTTTCCTTTATTAAAGCCGCATAGTCAGATGAAAACATCAACTTTTCTATTGGGATCGTGGGTGGACCCTGGTGGAGTCAAATCAATAACTTAAAAAATTGATACTTGTCACTTCTTAGCCAGGTACTCGGCATTATTAGGATAGGGCAAGGACTGAGTGGGATATCAGGTCATGGTGCTGGCGGCCTGGCCTCCCAGTGGGGCAGCACTATAAAGTCACCATGAGTGCACACTGTCATAAGTCAGTAACCGTCCAGATATGACCTTAGATGTTGCTAGGATATAAACCAACAAACAAACAAATCAAATTTTCTAAACTAAAGCAATTATCTAAATTTGATTCTGCATATCCAACTTAAAGCCCCAGTCACACTATGGCTTGTGACCACATTGTAAACACTTTGTGACCACTTTGGACCAAAGAACCCACGTCCTTGCGACCTTGTGACCAAAGCAATGGTTGCCAACCTCTGGGTGACCATTTTAATTCGCAAGGTTTTTAGTGCAGTAGCTGAAACCACTCGATTAGGAAAACGCTAGTTGGATTAACCGATCAATCGAGCGCTTATGGTTCGCGACCAAATTCTTGTCTTGTGTGCGGCGGGCATTGGGAGAAATAGTTACCGAGCCCTTGGGATTAGCGCGCGTCGGCGGAGCCGGGGATTATTGGACTCTCTGAGTCTGCGCAGAAGGAGGTAGAGAAGTGTGCGCACTTATTGCCGGCCAGGCTCTTTGGCGCCGTCTGAATATCATCAGATACTTGTGGTATTGATTTCATCCCGCAGATAACCTGCCAGCCATTGGGCTTTACCCCTGCCGACACCGCCACCACTACTACCACCACCACCACCACCACCACCACCACCACCAACACCACCACCACCACCACCACCAACACCAACACCAACACCAACACCAACACCACCACCAACACCAACACCACCACCAACACCAACACCACCACCACCACCACCACCACCACCACCACCACCACCACCACCGCGTTCCCCACTCCCTCCAGCACCCCCACTCCCACTGACACCGGGCACGGTGACCGAATCGGTAGAGCATAGGCCTCCCGTGAGGAAGGTCAGGAGTTCAATTGCTGGTCGAGTCCAACCAATGACATACAAAATTGATACTTGTCGCTTCTTAGCCTCACGCTCGGCATTATTAGGAGAAGGTAAAGACTGAATGGCTCGGTGTCCAGATAATGTGATGGAGTGGGACATCAGATCATGGTACTGGCAGCCTGTTCTCCCAGTGGGGCAGCACTATAAAGTCGCCATGAGTACTCACTGTTACAAGTCGGTACCCGTCCTTAGATGTTGCCAGGATGTGAAACTCCAGCAACCAACCACTCCTTCCTCTCCCCCCCCCCCACCCACTCCAATCCCGACTCCATTGGTAGGCATGCGCAGTGGCTTCTGTACTAATGATTTCCAGACCATTTTATCCCCAGTATAAAGGAACTGAATGCCTGAGATAACCCCCCCCCCCTCATCTCCGCCCCCCCATCACCCCAACACATATTCAAGCACGTGGTGCCCCAATTACTTGTAATGTTATAAGCTCATGGCTGCGTTCGGATTTACTGTGGGTATTTCCATTTGCTACTTTGACCATCCTCCTTTTTTTGTGTGTGATTGTCGGATGCTGATTGGTTAATAAGGCACACTGCTGGCGCTGGCGCTATTGATTCCTGGACATTGCGCGCCACCCTGCGGCAGCTATACCCGATGCAAATGATATTTGAGCCCCCCCCCCCTCCCGACGCCCCCATACCTCCTCAACCCCCATCCAATCTGTCTGTTCTTTATCGGTCATATAATCTGCCCTGTGATATGTATTCAGTGGCCAGGGAATGATGACCATTGTATTGACGTCTTTTTGGGGTGATGCTAGAACAAATTGTGCCACGTATTCTATTTATATACAGTTCACGCCCTCATGCCGGTGCCCGCGTTACAGCGGGCAACCCTTATACAGTATAACCCCGTTAAAACAAACTTGAAAGGACCCTAGAAATTTGTTTGGATTAACCAATCATTGGTTTAACCGAGCTTTGGCTTTGACTTTGACTTCACTTTGGTAAAAAAACGTGGGTGCATTATGAATGTAATATACAATGTATGTGGACACATTGATTATTGTTTGTTATGTATACACAGTATATCCCCGTTAAACCAAGCTCAGTTAAACTAAACGATCGGTTAATCCAAACTAATTTGGCGGCCCAGCAAAATACTACCATTTATCATATAAAAAAAGTTGGTGGGGTCGCTGATGACCTTATAACCACATGCAAGTTTCGTTTAACCATACCAGAAGTGGCCTGGGGCCTGACAATTTTGTTTGGATTAACCGACTTTGGTTTAACCAACTTTTTTAATATGATAAAATAGTATTTTGCCGGGCCATTGAAAAAAGTTTGGAATAACCGATCGTTTGGTTTAACCGAGCTTGGTTTAATGGGGTTGTACTGTATAGAGTAGATTTAGCTCGAGCCTGATCTCAAGAGTTAATGTCTATGAACAGTGGCAACTGTGTATGCGGTTACCCCTGCTGGGCATAAAGCAAGTTGTACAAGTCCATTATTGAAAAAGAGCCTAAAGGTTCTCATGCTTCACTTGTTTGTTTGGTGTGAATCTTGTTTTCATTTGTGCATTTTTATTTTTTTTATTTTTTTTATTTTTTTTATTGACGAGGTATTTACTCTGCCCATAACGTATAAGCTCCTGTCAGGGTGCTTGTTTTCAACGCTGGACAGCTGTGGTGCTGTCTTGATCTGTTCCTTTGCCCAGGAGTGTTTACCTGTGTCTGCTCGGGTCAGCCTTCTGCAATTTTGGTTGTTAGTAATAGCCTATGTTAGTTTTTTTGTAATTTTCCAGTTTTTTTTGTCTAGTCTGAGTAATGATACCTTAGCCTACTATGTACATCTACTTGGGTGACATGCAGGCTTGCGGGAGAGGATCCCGTTCCCTTCAGATTTTTGTTATTTGTTACAGCATCCTTTCACCTAAACCCTGTCCTTAGATAGTGCACTCGTGGATATGTTGAGCACACCGCTTCCTGTGTTGCAGGGTGTGGGATTCCAACGGGTTCGATCCCCAGCCGAGTCAAACCGATGACTTAAAGAGTTGATACTGTCACTACCACTGTTCCAGTATCCACTAGGATAGGATAAGGAAGAGTGGCATGAGGAAAACCAGTTTCTACAGTTGAAATTTGCCTTGCTTAATCAACGACTGTAATATATATAATCTCTAAAATATAATATAAATAATATATATAATATATAATATAGATACTATATATATAATATATATACCGGTATTAGATTAGATTAGGAGACTCCACCATCAGGGCCTACCACATGTTGTGAGGATGCTAGGTTCAGTAAAAATAAATAAGGACTGTTGGCATATGTCTTGGTATTAGCAGGTTTTGCGGTGTTTATTGCGATGTTTATATATAATATTATAATATGCACACATTATATCTAAGTGTGTCATATATATACACACATACATACACTACAGTAAAACCTCTCTAACCGACCACCTCCACATGTCGACCAGTCCCCTATATTTTTCGCTTTATTTGTGTCCCAACAATACCATTGTTAATATATTCTAACTCCCTAATCTGATCACCTCCTAAATGGACCATTTAAAGTCGGTCCCAAAGTCAGTCGATTTAGAGATGTTTTACTGTATATCCTTATATATATGAATAGATAAGGACATTGGCATATATATGTTGGTACTCGAAGGTTCTGCGGTGTTTATTGCGCTGTTTATACTCTGCTGATGCTGTATGGTAGTATGTTGGGTGACTACACAGGCAGTGTGCACACTCCAACCCGCTGCTAGGACCTGATACTATAGAGGGACTGCATGTGACGTCATCACTCAGCAGTCAGTGGTCAGCGGCCAGCCATCTTGGATTACGAGCACCGTCCCTAGCCATGTCGTGAATGCATGCAGATGCAGTAAAACAGAGTTTTCTTGTGTTATGGGAGGTTATGGGCAGTTTACATCAACTGAGTTTACTTACAACACTTTAGCAACAACTTCTGAGGTCAAACTGCTTAAAACAGTGACAACTAAACCAACAAATCAGTAAATAAGCACAGTGTAAGCAGTTGACAGCCTTCTGTATGTAATCCAATATGGCCACCGAAAGTTGCCTCGTGACGTCATTACACCCCCTCTATTCTGCCAGGCTCGGACCTAAGTTTATAGGTGGCCCCCACAGTTGGTTCCCTCCGACATCAATGGCCACAGTTCCTCCTGAGGCTGGTGTGCAACTTTCCCAAACAAATATCTCACATCTCTCTCCTTCTCCCCCTCTCCTCCTCTCCCCTTCTCCCCCTCTTCCCCTCTCCCCCTCTGCCTCTCTCCCCTCCCCTCTCTCTTTCTTTCTCTTTTCCACTCTCTGTCTCCCTTTCCCTCCCCCCGGTCCCCCCCCCCCTCTTTCCATCTGCCTCTGCATCTCTCCCTTTCCATCTCCCTCTCCGTCTGTTCCCCCCTCACTCTCTCTGCCTATCACTCTTTCCTCTCTCCCTCTTTCCCTCTCTCCCTCTCTCTCTCCCCCTACCTCTCACACACACAAATACAGGAAATGAAATCTCTCTGACTTTTCACCAATTCCCGCAACTTTATTGGAATAACTAAAATATGACATCAAGTAATGTGGGGATAAGTGGAGATATCCCCTCCCTTCCCTCCCTCACCCTCCCTCATCCCTCCCTCCCTCTCTCCCTCTCTCTCTCCCCCTATCTCTCACACACACAAATATAGGAATGAGATCTCTCTGACGTTTTCAGCAGTTCCCGCAACTTATTGAAATACTAAAATATGACATCAAGTCATTTTCGTGAAAAGGTAGGTATTCCCCCCCCCTCTCCCTCCCCCCCCCTCTCGCTCTCCCTATCTCTCTCCCCCTATCTCTCACACACACACATACAGGAATGAGATCTCTCTGACGTTTTCACCAGTTCCCGCAACTTATTGGAATACTAAAATATGACATCAAGTAATTTTCGTGAAAAGGTAGATATCCCCTTATCGGCTTAGCACTGCCAAGGAATTGTGGGAAATGTACCGGAAGTCGTGTAGTTTTTTTTAGGGGTAGAGGGTGGGAATGAATTAGTTGTTTTTTTAGAAGTGAGTGGCATCTCTACAAATGGTAATATATGTATGTTATATTTCGTTGAACACTTTAGTGAATTTGAGTTCTGATTTAAATTGCAGGGACGAATGAGTTGAGTGCGTGCTTCATGTGTGGCGTGTCATTGGATTCAAACCCTGGTCATGTCAAATCAATGACTTAAAAATTAATGCGTGTCACTACTTAGCATTCTGCTCGGTATTATTATGCTAGGTACACACCTACCGTTTACGACTCGCGCACTAAAACTCGCGACCCGACCCGACCCGCTTAAAACTGAAAACGGGCCGATTCATTTTTCGAATCGGGAATCGCAATCATAAGGAAGCACTTTTAGCCCTAAAATTGAGTTTTAAGTCACGAATCGCAATCGGTAGGTGTGCTAGGGGAGTGCACACACACTTCAAGACTTTTGGGCAATTTTAGATCGAATACGGTAGGTGGGTGCGGAAAAACGGTAGGTGTGTACCTAGCATTAGAATATGGCAAAGGGCAGTGGAGTAAGGACGACCAATTGGGTGCAATTGAAGTTTCTCCTGCTTAATCAACAGATCTAAATTATTTACAAAACAACCCAAAAGGAAAGAAAAAGTTGCATTTTCTTGTGCGATGATTTGCTCTGTTAACAAACGAAAAATTACTTTTAAGACCCAAATACCGATCAAACCAATCATAAACAACAACAACAACAACAAACAGAACAAACAACTTTATAGGCATCTGACCATTGCCGATAGTCAGATGATAGTACTAACATTAGTATTCAGTCAGGGTCTGCTTGGGGAGGGAAAGTATAATAATTGTATATAATACTGTAGTAGTTTCCATCGACTTCTCAGGCAAGGAGCCACATGGACAGATAGGCACGGATAGGGTGATTGCACCAAGGAACCTAGATGGGCTAATGGTTATGAAGCTAACCCCGGAATGGCAAGAAGTGTGGGTTCGAATCCTCCTCTAGGCGCACTATTTCCCATTTGCACCCCTCTACAACAATACCATTCACGAAATTATAGTAACATGAATAACTTTAACATCCCCAAACAAAACACAGCGTATCTTTATGAAAAGAAGCTGTGTGTCTTTGATATTGGTGACTTTTGCGCAATTAAGACATGTTCCGTGGTTACGCCTGGTCGGAGAATGTTTGGTAAAACGCTGCCTGGGTGTCTGGTTTTACTAATTTACAGGGATGAAAGATCTCCGCGATTTCGCGGATTTCCGGGATTTTGCCTGTAGCTATAAGTGTATACTAATACGTTGCGCCCTTCCTGATATGACCTTAGATGTTGCCAGGACGTAAAACTCCAACAAACAACCAACAAATACGTTATTTCACGCTGCAGCACCATCAGCGTATACTAGTATGTGGTGCAAATGCCGCAGCACTAGCATCGTATACTACTAATGCCTTCAACCGCCGCAGCAGGGTCAGTGTATACCGATATGTGGGGCTAACGCCGCAGCACTAGCAGCGTATACTACTAATATGTGCTTCTAACACTGCAGCACTATCAGTGTATACCGATATGTGGTGCAAACGCTGCAGTACTAGCAGCGTATACTACTAATACATGCTTCAAATGGCACAGCACTATCAGCGTATACCAATATGTATGAAATCTGACTTCCGGGAATTTTCAGGGATTCCCTAACAATGCTAAGCCTATGGGAGAATATCAGCATTTCCACTTTTTTTCCCGGAGACCACTTTCATCCCTGAATTTTGTGTGCGGCCTGTTTAAATCTTTAATACATCGGGGCGGTTATTGAAATGTCGGTAATCCCATAGGTGGAGTGCAGCCACCGCCCTGCCAATAACCGGAAGTCCCCGGAGGTGTCTGCTGGGTGTAATTTTTCTTGAAATAATACCCCCCTGGTGGCGACTTGTCGGACTAGAAAAAAAGTGAACCTTTGGGGTCAGCACAACGGTAGGGTTGGCCAAAAGTAGTCAGCCAATCAGAAGCAGTGTACCGCCTTGGGACGGATTTAGTTCCCACAACTTTTGGACTAGAAGCTTGTGAATAGCATAAAATGTCTTTTATTGTTGGTAAATGATATTTTATTGACTGATTGAAGTGCGGGGTTTTCAGCGCTCGGGCACTGGTCTTCCTGTCATATTATGTTACATTTATTTGCGTAAATAATATAATCTAAGATAAAGGTTTGCTATAATTATAGCAATAAGAATAGTGCTGTGATTTCTTTTTTTCCCTTCTTTCTTCCTTTCTTTCTTTTTTTCTTTTTTTCTTTCTTTCTTTCTTTCTTTCTTTCTTTCTTTCTTTCTTTCTTTCTTTCTTTCTGTCTGTCTGTCTTTCTTTCTTTCGTCCTTTCTATCTTCCCATCTATCTATCTATCTATCTATTTATCTATCCACCTACACTTTGTTCACTTTTATTTTTCATTCATTACCTCCTCTCCATCCCACTCTTTCTCTCCCTCTCCCTCTTCTTGTCGGCGGCCTGGTCTCCCAGTGGGGCAGCATCGCGATGAGTGTGCACTGCGACAAGTCGGTACCCATCCTGATATGACCTTAGATGTTGCCAGGACGTAACAAACAAAACAAAGCCCATACTTCCTGTTGTCAGCGCACGTCGGTATCTTCCTTCGGACTCGAACCCATCCAATAGCGGGTGCGTTCACTCCTTAGGCGGTGTGAAACTGTATATTCTTAGCATTAGGGTTACGTGACTGCACGAACGAACATGGTAAGATATCAAAAGGCTGCTATGTGTGGAACCAGTCAGTTCAATTTTGTGTGTTTTTGTTTGTTTGTGTGTTTATCTTTATTTTAGTTAAATCCTATTTTTTTTAATGTCTTAATACAGCCAGGTAGTACACGATATTACAACTGAACTTCCTCAACTTGTGTAATATATTCATGTTCAGGGGTATTGTTGTTGCTTTTTGTTGTTGTTGTTGTTGTATATCTGTAATTTAGTTAAAGCCTGTATAACTATAAGGAAATCTGTCTGAAGCTCAGAGACATTAAGACCGACTCATGGACGCAACTCTCACAGCAGAGAGCTAAATGGAGAGCGGCAGTCAAGTAATGAAAGCAGTCTTTGTCGCATCGACGATGATGATGATGATGATGATGATGATGATGATGATGATGATGATGATGATGATGGAAATCTGTATCTACACTGACGTTTTTACCAATTCCCGCCACTTATTGAAATGCTAAAATATGACGTCGAGTAATTTTCGTGAAAAAAGTAGATATCCCCTTATCGACATTTTTTCTTTTAACAATGTCTTAATATAGTCAGTCAGTATGCCATATTACATACAACTCAATCTTCTCTACTTACGTAATGTATTGAATGTTCAGGAATAATTGTTGTTGCTTTTGTTTTAATAAAAGAAAATGTTGCATATTTTCTCTTCCTGCACACCTCCACCCTCCTTTCCATTTCCCCTTTTAAATTTAAAAGAAGAAAAAAATGAAACAGGAAATCCTAATTAAAAGTGTGCACAACCTAGTTTGCAAGACGGCAGGCAACCCTTAACCTGAAGCAGGCAACCAATCATGTGGCGATCACGCGATTGAATTACTGCGTGCAGTTGTGAAACTGGGCGAACATGCCAAACCCACTTATGACGTCACGAGGGGGGAAATATTGACTTAAAACGACGTGTGATGAATGATGGTGGTAAGGGTGAATCCAGGGAGAGTGAGGTATATCAGTGCGAACACCCGCTCCCTCCATGTTGCTGGATAATGAAACGGGTTTTTATGAGGAGGACATTACTAATCTTCTTTTTTTTAAATGTTTACCTGAAGACGCGAGTAAGAAAGCTCGTCATGAAATGAGTCCAAATGAGGCTGTCTGCCTTTTAAAGCTGCATAGTCCGATGAAGCATTAAATTTTCAAAACCAAAACGTTTAGATTTGATTCTACATATTCAACTTAGGCACTGATGCACTTATTAAAATTGCATGGTCCGATGGTTTTGGTTTTGAGTTTGTCATTTTCTGAGATAAACATATTAGGTTGCTCTTTATAATCTACCTTATTTAGTTTGAAGTGACTTTTGTTTTAAATGGCAAACATTAGAGATATTTGAAGTGCAAACATGCTAAATTAATTTAAGCAAGCATGCCAAAGCTCTGACACCACAGATTCTATGAAATTGCCTCAGCATTCCTTTCTATGTGTCGACACATGTTTAATAAGCGCACTAGTTAGATATGTAGAATCAAATCTCTGTAATTGTTTTAGTTTCGAAAATTTGATATTTTCATCGGACTGTGCAGCTTTAAAGCATTTGTGGCGACATACAATGGAATACCGAGTCAATTTAATAGAACCTATTACTGCAGAAGCCTATGTCGTCAGAGCTTTGGCACACTTGCTCAAATTAATTTGAGATGTTTGCGCTTCAAATATCTCAAAAGTTGGCGATTTTATATCAAAGTTACTTCAAATTAAAGTATGGTATATTAAAACAGTTAATTTAATACATATATCTCAGAAAAATGACAGAAATTCCAAACCATCGGTCTATGCAGCTTTAATGTTGAGTCGAGCAGGGAGAATGGTCCGCCCTATGTTTATAGTTTGTGGGGACGCACATTCTTTGGAATACTGCAGGTGCATTAGTTAATCCAAATTGCATACGCTTAAATTGAAACAATCCCATGTGTGTATTTATA
>JASIRB010003476.1:0-12026 GCA_030323885.1 Branchipolynoe longqiensis | reverse complement strand
AATGTAGCAGTCACACTACGGCGACAATGGGAGGACAACAGCCCGGCGGCTGGAATTTTTAGAAATCACGACGACATATGCAAATTCGGGCTAAATTGGACGACAATCGGACGACATCCGGACGACATCGGGACAACAGACGGGACGACAGCGGGACGACAGTGTCTGTGTGTCTGTGTCTGTGTCTGTGTGACTCTGTGTCTCTGTGTGTGTCTCTATGTGTGTGTCTGTGTCTATGTGTGTGTCTGTGTCTATGTGTGTCTATGTGTGTGTCTGTGTGTGTGTCTGTGTGTGTCTGTGTCTGTGTGTGTCTGTGTGTGTGTCTGTGTCTCTGTGTGTGTGACTCTGTGTCTGTGTGTGTAACTATGTGTGTCTCTGTGTGTTTGTGTCTATGTGTGTGTCTGTGTCTATGTGTGTCTATGTGTGTCTGTGTCTGTGTCTCTGTGTGTGTGTATGTGTGTGTCTGTGTCTGTGTCTGTGTGTGTATGTGTATGTGTCTGTGTGTGTCTGTGTCTCTGTGTGTGCCTCACTCTGACTCTCAGTCTGACTCTGACTCTGACTCTGACTCTGACTCTCAGTCTGACTCTGTTTCTGTGTGTCTCTGTGTGTGTCTCTGTGTGTGTCTCTGTGTTTCTCTGAGAGTGAGAGTGAGAGTCAGACTGAGAGTGAGAGTCAGACTGAGAGTGAGAGTGAGAGTCAGACTGAGAGTGAGAGTCAGAGTCAGACTGAGAGTGAGAGTGAGAGTCAGACTGAGAGTGAGAGTCAGACTGAGAGTGAGAGTCAGAGTGAGGTAGAGTCAGAGTCAGACTGAGAGTGAGAGTGAGAGTCAGACTGAGAGTGAGAGTACTGAGAGTAGATAGAGTGAGAGTGAGAGTCAGACTGAGAGTCAGAGTCAGACTCAGAGTCAGAGTCAGACTGAGAGTGAGAGTGAGGCACACACAGAGACACAGACACACACACAGACACAGACACACACACAGACACACACAGCCACACAGACACAGACACAGACACACACAGACACAGACACACACCCAGAGACACATACACACACATATAGACACAGACACACACAGAGACACAGACACACACAGAGACACAGACACACACAGACACACACACAGACACAGACACACACAGAGACACACACAGAGACACAGACACACACATATAGACACAGACACACACATAGACACAGACACACACAGACACACACAGACACACATAGACACACATAGACACACACAGACACAGATAGACACACACAGACACAGACACACACAGACACACACAGACACACAGAGACACAGACACCACACACAGACAAGACACACACATAGACATTGGTGGGGGTGAACACACACAGACCAGACACACACAGACACACACAGACACAGACACACACACAGACACACACACACACACATAGACACATATAGACACAGACACACACATAGACACATACACACACAGACACACAGAGACACAGACACACACACACAAACACAGACACACACATAGACACACAGAGACACAGACACACACAGAGACACACACACATACACACACACAGACCAGACACACACAGACACACACACACACAGACACAGACACACACATAGACACACATAAACACACATAGACACACATAGACACACATAGACACATACACACACATAGACACATACACAGAGACACATACATGGAGAGAGAAGCAACTACAGCTTAACGACAAGATGACAGTGCCGCGACAGTGCCGCGACAGTGCCGCGACAGTGCGACAGTGCCGCGACAGTGCCGCGACAGTGCCGCGACAGTGCCGCAAAATCGGCTGTCGTCGAAGTTTTTCAACATGTCCAAAACAACTACGACAACCCGGCGACAGTCGAGAAAGTGTGGAAAAAGTGGAGGTGTCGCGGAGGTGCCGCGGAGGTGCCGCGGCGACACCTGCTCGACATCTGCGCGACAATCAGCGACAACCGGAAGTCGCTGTCGCAGGGATGTCGCCGCTGCTTGTCGTCGTAGTGTGACTGCCACATGAGCGCCAGGCTAGGTATCAATTTCCATACATCAATGTATCAATTTTGTATCATATGTCAATGTATCAATTCTGTATCATATGTCAATGTATCAATTTTGTATCATATGTCAATGTATCAATTTTGTATCATATGTCAATGTATCAATTCTGCAAGTCATTGGTTTCACTCGGCTGGGATTTGAACTCCCGACCTTCCGCATGGGAAGGCTGTGCTCTACCGATTCAGTGGGAAGTACTTGGAATCAAATTAATTAAGACATGAACAAAACATGGTGAAGCCAAGCAATTCTCTGTAGTAAAATTAATATTGTTAAAAATGTAGGACATTTCTAAATATTTCAAGCCAGCCCATATGCACAAGTGTCAGATACAGTCTGGGACAATGGTTGTAGCTAGGCCCTGAAAACCTGGCTAGCTATGTGTTCAGATCAACTATCTTAAACTCACCACCGGACCATGCAACAGCAGGTTGGTCGTTATAATCTATCTTCCTTTAGTCCGACGTTTTAAAATAATCTGAGATATTCTAAGTGCAAGCAACACAATTTTGGCATGGTTGTCAAAACTGACTGCACAGGCCTCGAGAGTACAGTAACAGGTTCTATTCAATTCTAATACATCGTTCTATGTCAGACCAATTGCTTAACAAGTTTACCAGTTTTTCAGATATGCAGGTTCAAATTGAGGTACGCATTTGTTGTGTACATCCATTTGTTACTACTAAGAATCTGTAGTTTACATGTAACCCTAGTCCCTCAGATTAAAGGAGCTTCTTCCTCCATCTTGAAACCAACAATGTCTCCACTTTGATCACCCCAAACTATGTCCACCCCAGTCCCTGAGAAGGATACATGACAATGCCTTTTAATAAAATTATGCTTTTATCGGACTATACAACTTTAATTAAACGGACTGCCCACAATCCAAATGGAAGTGTACTGTTTTAGAATATCTCAGGCAAAGCTATCACATTTATCCACTCAATTCCTGTGTCTCTGGAATTACCCACACCGGAAGCAATGTGCCGGAAGGAAGAAGGGGGTAGCTTTGCCTAGTGGGCAGCTTAGACACTCACATCCCATAGGGGGTGATTGTGTGTGTGTGGGAGGGGGGGAGGGGTAGGGGGGGGGCAGGTGAACTCTAAGCCACAGTATGGCTAGCAGTGACTAGATCAAGAGCTGCTTGAAGTGCCATCAGAAGCCTGATCTGTAAGGTGCTAATATTTATTTAACAATGGGTGACACAAGGAGGTTAAGAATGAATTGGTGTCGACCTTATACGAGCAAAGTATTCCAGTCATGAATGAGATGAGGTCTGCACCAACCGCACTAAAATTCAGCTCTGCTCAGTAGTATGCCGATGTGTTGCAGGGTCGAAATACAATTATCGCTATGGCTGATAATTATAAAACTTCCCTATTATGGTGTACATGTCATGCAGTGATCAATCTTCATATAGCGAGTGTAAATTTGTATTAAGTTGCATAGTTTGATGGTTGAGTTGTCATTTTTTTAGATAAATATATGAGGTTCACTACAATCTACCTTTAGTTTGAATTAACTTATTTTAAATGGCTTGAGATATTTGAAGTGCAAACATGCAGACTTAATTTCGGCAAGCAGGCTAAAACTGACACCATAAGCTCCTGCAGTAACAGATTCTATTAAATTTCCTCAGTGTTCCCTTCTATGTGGCAACATGTTTGATACATGCAGCAGTATCTAAGATAAGTAGAATACAATCTAGATAATCATTTTGGTTTTGAAAATTTGATGTTTTCATCAGACTATGCAGCTTTAAGCAACGCGAAAACTTGTCGCCGCCTTCGCCCGAAAGTTTAGCCAATAAAACTGCATCAAAGAACTGGATTATACCTGGTGTGGTAGATAAGCTAGACATTTAAAGCTGCATACTCCGATGAAAGCTGCACATTTTTCAAAAGCAAGATGCATCTGACTGAATCTACATATCCAACTTGGATCCTGATGCATTTAGTAATTGGGCATTTTAATAGAACATGTTATTGCTGAAGCCTATCAGTGGGGGGAAATTCAGTTTTGACTTAATGAAAATACAACAGGCCTGTCAGACCTCTAGACGGTTATAGGTATTCTAAAGGCCATCCTTGCCCTGACCCTTGTACATACATATATATATAAATGTTCTCAAATGCACTACACAGCCCTGCACGCTGATCCTCTTCCCACCCCTACTACACCTTCGTTCAAAACCTATTACCTAACAGTTTTTTTGTTGTTGTGTGTTGTTGTGTTTTGGGTGGTGTTGTTGGGTTGTGGGGGTTTTTTTGGTTTGGTGTTGGTTGTTGATATTTACAATATAGTATATATATGTGTATTGGAGATATATTATATCTTTTTTTTTTAAGTCAAGAGAAAGCAAAGGAATATTTTTGTTGTGTTTGGGTTGTTTTTTTTTGGGGGGGGGAAGAAGTGTTTAAAGACAATTCTAGAATCATCTTGTACATTTATTGATGCATGCTCACTAAGTGCATAATACATATGTTGAACTGGAATTGTATGCAGTTACTATTACAACGAATAGTCAATTTATATCATGCTTCTATTATCGAACAGGTTTTTCATGTGGTTATTATTGCAACTGATATTGTCATTTATGTACCAACAAATTGTAATGAACGGCCGAAAGACCAGTGCTCTGGCACTGACAAAAGACATTATTCGCTGAATAAAATACATTTAGTAAACAAATTTTTATATAAAAAAAACTAAAACAAAAAACAAAAAAAACAAGCAGGCCAAATTGTGGCATGTTTGCACACAAAGATCTAAGTAGTGATTATAAAACAAAGTTACTTCAAACAATTTAATAGGTCGATCGTTATAATCAATCTTATCTAAGAAAATGATAGAAACTTCAAATTCAGACCATGCAATTTTAATATCCTAAACATACATAAAGTTGGTTAAGTATTGACACCACTGCGGGTTTAGACGTGACGCCATTACAATAATCCGTCCTACTCCCTCTGTAATAGTCAATTTAGTATTATCTGTCACTGCTGAAGTGGCAGGTCTACATTTGGATATACAATATTTCCCAAGCTATCCATGCACGATCATGTGCTACAAACTAATGATTAAGGCATACAATCTTAATATTTATCTCAAATATGGCAGCAACTTTAAGCTATAAGACTGAAATATTTTCTGTCAGGGTTTACATCCCAGCAACATCTAAGGTCATCAGGATGGGTACCGACTTGTGACTGAACACCTTGCGAATTCATAGTGCTGCCCCACTGGGAGACCAGGCCACCAGTACCATGACCCAATTCCTCACTCGTCACATTCTGATACCAAGCTAACCAGTCGTGTCCTATCCTTGTAATACCGAGTGCCAGAATAGGTAGCGATAAGTTTTTTTTTTTTTGGTCACTTGTTTAAATTGGGTATTTACTCTATTAGTGTTTAGTCACATGCATGTGGACATTTACACGAAAATCTCAAAGTGATCATTCATATTAAATGACAGCAACGTTTTTAACTGTAGCAGACAGCCATGGATGGTTTGTTGTTGGCATTTACATCTTGGCAATATAAGGTCATATCAGCCTGCATGCCAACTTGCGTCAGTGTGCACTTAGGGCAACTTCTAGGCAACTGGGAGACCAGGCCACCAGCACCATCACCTGATATCCCACTCAGTCACATTATCCTGACACTGAGCCAGAGTCCTTGCCCTATCCTAATAATGCCAAGTGCCTGTTTAGAAAGTAACAAGTATACATTTTTTAAGTCATTGGTTTGACTTGGCCAGGGTGCGAACGACAGCCATAGATGAATTTGTTGCTTTCTCAGGTAGCCAACTTCCTATTAAGACTACTCTGGACAGCAATAATCGTGTATCAGTTGGAGCAGATTCTACCATAGTATCTTATACATAGCCATTTACAGTTGAAGACCCAGTACTGAGAAATAGTCACCCTTACAACATTTAAAACTGACAGTTAACTAGATATGCGTATTAAAGTTAGCTAAAGGTTTCAGTTTCTGCAATTTTGCGATACTTGAAACCAAGTAAATATTACGTAACCTATTTTAATCATGTAACCTATTTTAGTCATGTAACCTATTTTAGTCACATAACCTATTTTAATCACATAACCTATTTTAATCACATATCCTATTTTAATCATGTAACGTATTTTAATTATGTAACCTATTTTAACTATGTAACCTATTTTAACTACGTAGCCTATTTTAACTACGTAACCTATTTTAACTATGTAACCTATTTTATTTATATAACCTATTTTAATTATGTAACCTATTTTAATTATGTAACCTATTTTAATCACATAACCTATTTTAATCACATAACCTATTTTAATTATGTAACCTATTTTAACTATGTAACCTATTTTAGTGACGTAACCTATTTTAACTATGTAACCTATTTTAATCACGGAACCTATTTTAATCATGTAACCTATTTTAATTATGTAACCTATTTTAACTATGTAACCTATTTTAACTATGTAACCTATTTTAACTATGTAACCTATTTTAACTATGTAACCTATTTTAACTATGTAACCTATTTTAACTACGTAACCTATTTTAATTATGTAACCTATTTTAACTATGTAACCTATTTTAAGTATGTAACCTATTTTAATCATGTAACCTATTTTAATTATGTAACCATTTCTAATTACATAACCTATTTTAATCACATAGCCTATTTTAATCATGTAACCTATTTTAATTATGTAACCTATTTTAGCTACAAAACCTATTTTAAAGATGTAACCTATTTTAATCACGTAACCTATTTTAAACACATAACCTATTTTAATTATGTAACCTATTTTAACTATGTAACCTATTTTAACTACATAACCTATTTTAACTATGTAACCTATTTTAACTATGTAACCTATTTTAACTATGTAACCTATTTTAACTACGTAACCTATTTTAATTATGTAACCTATTTTAATTATGTAACCTATTTTAATTACATAACCTGTTTTAATTACGTAACCTATTTTAATTACGTAACCTATTTTAATGCCCTTTATTATGCCCAAAATAAGAAAAAATGTATATTACATTGAGGATGTTGGCCCGGCTAACATCTGTAATTCGCCAACGAGACGCCAGGTGGATCCTGATACAAGCCGCGCTCTCGTCACTCGACCACTGGAGCCCGAGCCGGCAACAAGTAATTTTAACGTCTAGTATCACAACTATGCCTCCGATTAGGAAACGCTGTGGTCGGCCGCCTGGATCCACAGGCATGTCTCGACGGGGTTTAAGATCAAGAAGACAGCTTTCGTCGTGTCGTCCACAGTCTTCCTCGGATGACTCAAGCTCTGATGTCTCGTCAATCGCGGTGGAGCAGCCTCCAACTCCGCGTTCAGCTACCGGTAGTCTCTCCGGCTTGGAGGCCAGACTAAACGCCTTGGAGCAACTTGCCGTCAGGCCGGCCGTGCAGCATCAAATCCCGAGCCCGTTCTCACCACCGTTCTCGCCTCAACACCGCGTTCCGAGTTCTCCTCCATCACCCCGGTCCCTTGACAGCATTGCATTCCTGAGAGGCTTCCTCCGGTCGTTTCTAGGGTTGGCTTGACGACTCGTCCAGTTTCCGCTCAAGTACAGGGGCTGGGTGGCCTTCAACCGGCCGCCGTGGCTCCGCCGGCAGCCATGGGCGCGGCGCCGCTCTACCATCAGCAGCAACCACAACCACCGATAACGACAGATTTCCTACTCAGCTCAACCCATGCGCTCCACAAACCGCCAGGTACGCAATTCTTCCCGCATAACTTTATAACGAGGGGTGACTCATGTAAGAAAATAGCGATAGGTGAGGCTTCATGGGCCGAATATTTCTTTGCGCTCAGAGTGATGTTGGCACAACCTGACTTTCCTCGCCCATGGGTGTCGGCGGTGTTCCAACATGAGGAAGATTTAGCAAGGATGGCGATAACGTGGGATTGGCCCACATGCCGTCGTTGGTCTGAGAGAATCTTTCAGATGGTGGCGGACGGGAGGCTGAAGGAGGGTTGGCTGGATCCAATTGCGATTAAGGACGTGCAACGTGACGTGTCTACAGAGGCAGTTCGGGTTCTACAATCGCGTGGGGCTGCCCAATATAGTTCTGAGTCTCGGTATCCTCCGGCTAATACCAGTCGGGCACAGGTTCAATCTACCGGTAGTGGGCAGGCCGGTCCCTCGGCGCCAGTTAATCCGTTGTCGGTTAATCAACGAGAAGAATATTCTAGAGACTCTGATGGCAAGCCCTGCTACAACTGGAACTGGGGCAAGGAGTGTGGGTTTAACATGTCGCATGGTACGCATCCTGATCGCGCCCCGCACATCTGTGCGTGGTGTGCCTACAAGTTTAAGCGGGTGCTTCAACATAGGGAGCAGGATTGTTTGAAAAAAAGGAAATTCCTAGACAAGAAGGCTGCAGAGGCGGCCGGTACGACTGTAAGTTATAGTGATGATATGTCTCTCCCAGCTAAATCTATTGTTATTTCGTCTAATGTAACACAAAGTAATTATAATGATGCAGTAAATGATAACATGTTGGCCGAGTTTCCATCTACGGCCGCCTTATCGCTGGTAACTAAGCAACCGTCGAGTACTAATCTCTATGACCCTCAATGGACTGATAAGCTCAGGTCGGCGGAACTGGTAGAAGCTGAATTTCTGAGTCCTAATCTTCAATTGATTAGTAAGTCTGGGAAAGTGAAACATAATAATGAGTCTGAACCTACGACCTTAAAGACTGAAACTATTTGAAATGATTCGCTAATCGTAAATAATGATGCTTCTTTCCCACCACTAACATCTAGCTGGTTCGATGCTCCCATTGAAGTTGTATTAGCGGCACTGCCAGCAAGTCAATCTCCCACATTTGTCCCGCCTCCTTCACCACTTGAGTTTAGGGACACACTGCTTAACTTCTGGCCCCGTACCCGTAAATTATCATGGGCGAATCTTAGCTCCAGCTATAATCACACCTACAATGAAGTTCGATCGACTGGTCTTCCCAACTTCCTTGGAGCAAAAATACCAGTGCCCTCTGGCCTGAATATTCCAAAGTGGCGAGCCGTTCTCCTTGACTATCCAGATACATTACTAGTAGAACATTTAGAGTTTGGATGGCCTATTGATTATTCGTCGAGTTCGATACCTACACCCACGTATAGGAATCATTCCTCCTCTTCGGAAGACATTCAGCATATTTCGGGTTTTGTAGATAAAGAGTTGTCTATGGGTGCGCTTCTAGGCCCATTCCAGGATCTGCCCTTTGAACCTTGGTGTCAAATAAGCCCGATGATGACAAGACCAAAAAAGAATTCATTACAAAAAAGAATAATTATCGATTTAAGCTTTCCCAAAGGGAGAAGTGTAAATGCTGGTATAGTTAAGGGATATTATCTCGGCAAGCCGTTTAATTTTTCGTTACCCTCAGTTTCAACGCTTACCGATAGATTAACAACTATAGGCAAAGGTGCTTGGATGTGGGGGGGGCGATTTAGCGCGAGCCTATCGTCAGCTGAGAGTTTGTCCGCTCTCCCTTCCGCTATTAGGTGTATCGATCAATGGTAAAATGTATCTAGATCTGGCGCCCCCCTTTGGCTGTAGGACGTCCGCACTAGCATGTGCTAGAACCACCAGAGCTATCGTGTGGCTTCTACGCAACCAGGAGATTTTTTGTCTATGCTATTTAGACGACTTTATAGGTATTGAAAACACGGAAAGAAAGGCGTGCTCAGCCTATGCTGAATTTATAAACTTAACATCGCAGCTCGGCCTAAGTCTAGCAATAGAGAAGTGCACCCCTCCTTCTACCTCGATCATATGGTTAGGCTTTCTAATAGACTCTGTTAATATGACAGTTACTTTGCCACAAGAAAAGTTGCAGGTTGTCTTAGATGAGTGCCGGCTCTGGGAAAATAAGGTGACCTGCTCTAGGAAGCAGTTACAAAGTTTAGCAGGCAAGCTCCAACACCTCTCTAAATGTATCAAACCAGCAGTCAGGTTTTCGAATAGAGTGTTAGAAGCGTTAAGGAAAGCCCCTTATATAGGTCAATACGTTTTCGATAAGGATATGCTGAGGGACCTCGAATGGTTTCAATGTTTCGCCAGCGCCTATAACGGTAAGCAATTAATTCCACAGGCCCCCCAAACTGACTGGGTGATAGAATGTGACTCTACCTTAAAGGCGGGAGGTGCCTTCTCCAAAGTAGCGTTCTACAAGTCAATCTATGATGAAGAGCTATTACAAAGAGACCTAGCCATAACTCAACTAGAAGCCCTCAACTTAATACATGCTGTCTTATACTTAATGCCACAAGAACCACATGACTACTTGATCAAAGTGAACACAGATAGCCTTTCCTCACAACAAGTGCTAGAGTCAGGTAAAGGTAGAGAAAAAGTACTTTGTGCTTGCGCGAGACAGCTATGGTTGATCGCCGCTCATAAAAACTGTGATATTGAAGTACTTCATAAGCCCGGTAGTGAGTTAATACTAGCAGATGCGTTGAGTAGATCCCCCCATTCGACTCTAGCTTACACCAAAGCACAAAAAATGTGTGCTGATCGTAATCTTGTTGAAGTAAGCGTTCATATCTCACTTGATCTCTTATCATGTAACAATGAACTATTCTCGCTGGAAGATAGTAATTCTTTTGCCTCTATCTTCCAGGATACACATTGAGTCACCACAACCGGCTGCTCAATGTCTACTCCTGCGCCCTCGCTCCAAGAACATGGCAGAACAAAGCCGCGCATGTGAGAATGTACATAGACTTCTGCATCAAGCATAAGTTACTCGTGAGCTCCCCGTCAATATATGATCTTCTCTCCTTCTTATTGTTGTTGTCAGACCGGCTTAAATCCCCAGGTGCAGTCCTGAATTATTTCAGCTCCGTCAAGGTATGGGTGCTTGGTACCTCAGGTGATGGTTCTGCGTTCGAGGCGCCGGAACTCAAAACGTTTAAGAGGGGCATAGTTAAAGTATCGAAACATGTAGTCAGTAGAGCGACACCGGTTACCCCCCAAGAGTTTAAGGCCATTATGGCGGCGCTCGCAAACATGTCTCCTAGGCCTCATGTTATCATTGTTGCCCTCCTCATAGGGTACTTTACCCTGATTAGGCAGTCGAACCTGGCTCCTCTCTCCTCTGGAGAAACTAGCTCCCGGCATGTACTCAAGGGTAATGATGTCCGACTATGTAGGGGTTCACTTACGGTAACCCTGAGATCATCAAAGACAAGGTCCTCCTGCGAACCTCCTGTGGTCTTCCGTCTGCCGGCCCTGCCGGGTTCCCTCTGCTGCCCCGTGTCTGCTTGGGCTAACTACATCTCAGTGGTAACCCTGTTGCCGGAGTCCCCAGCGTTCCTCTTGCCCGCAGGTTGTCCGCTCACCCTCTCGACTCTTACCAGAGCCCTCAGAGTAGCATCATATACAGCCTTCGGGGTCGACAAGGGCTTCACGTTGCATGGACTTAGGCGAGGGGCGGCTCAGGCATGTCAGGGTTCTGGTCTGACCTTGGATCAGATAATGGCGGCGGGAACTTGGCGAAGTTCGGCAGTTCATTCCTACCTGAAAGCGTTTCATGTCTCAGCAGCTCCCGCAGCGCTCGGAACTTTATTGGTTTGAGCGCTGGTCGGGAGCTAGTACGAATTTCAATTAAGATGTATCTTGTTAACATGTTTCTTTCAGCTATCAGTTTCGAACTATGATGTTTCTGACTTTACCTTGAACTATATTACTCAAGAGGCCACTGTCGCCGACAAGCATTGTATCACACAACTGATCACGCACGACTTGCAGCTCATTCTTCGTGAGCACTAACGTAATCTGACATGGCCATGTGCCTCCTAGCATCCGAGATTCAGCATTGTTGTAACTTGAGCAGATTGAATTATTAAATCTGTCCAAATATTATATATAAATGTGTTGTCTTGGTGTCTCGTTGGTGA